>JAQAHW010000020.1:9137500-9190000 GCA_027580185.1 Tuta absoluta
CTAGATAGCTGATACAATACATTCATACTTATTTTTGTAAATAAATACACACAATACATAGAAAACACCAAGATTCAACACAAATATAAGTAACTTACAAATACTTGTGCTGTGTGGGGATCGAACCCACGATTCTCGGCGTAGGAGGCAGGGGTACTACTACTATGCCATCAGGCCAGTCTAATATTACTAATAATCAAATTTATCTTGTGCCCAAAGATTACATAACATACATAAACAGCAACAACAGTACACTGCTCAACATGGGCCTCCCCCTATTGGGAGGTATTGCTATGCTCACCACGATTGGCAGCCGGATTGGCGAGCGCAGTGCAAGATGTTGCATTCACAGGGAACGCTGCTGCCCATTCCCTGAATAATTATCCCTCATTCGCTTTTTACGACACCCTCGAGTAGAATTGGGGAAATTAGGAGACCCTAAGATTGCTTGGAAGAAATTACTTCTTAGCAATAATGCCGCGCCAATTAGTACATTTATTATTATATTGTGTGGGTGTTTTTTGTGTCCTTTTCTTTCCAATAAATAATGTTCTTAATAAACATAACATTAACATAAATATACTTTTCTCAAACATGCTAGGAAATGTGTTCATTTCTTTCAAAAAAAGAAACCGCGAAGTTTCACATTGTTTGTCACGTCTTAGATCACGCCAGCAAAGTTGTATGGAAATCCTTTGCTGGTGTCCATTAAGATAAATTCGTTATACGCTAAACCCACATAATTTGATTTCAAAATTATCTCGATGACTCTCATAGAAACGGAACGTAATTTTGTATGAAACAGGTAACTAAAGACGAGGCTGTATGATGTGAAGACCCGTGCCTGTCCAGAATTAAAAAAGAAAAGAATGAACTAAACATTTAGTATGGCTGAATATTACGTAATACTGTGCCTTACAGGCGAATTTATTGAAAAAAATTACAATTGGTGGGAAAATTGTAAATTTTTATTTGTTTCGTTGTGTTGTGGTCGCTAGCTAACTTTTATAAGAAGTACAATCTTTCATTTCCTAGCCTTTTTTTGAGAAAAGCACTATGTAAGCCTCGGGGAAAATTACTTTGCTTGACTTGTATAATTGAAGTCCTCGCCTGCGGCTCGGACTTCAAACTATACTCGTCCAGCAACGTCTTATTTTCCATACCTCGACAACAATGTACTATTATTGCACAAAAACAAGAAATGTACATACAGATAGAAAAAAAGTACAATATAGGCGGCCTTATAGCTAGCTAGGGAGCTATTTCTACCAGACAACCTTAGGGTAAAGGAGAGTAGATTTGAGATGCGGTATAGTGCTTTTACGTTTATATAAAATACATATACAATAATACCTGCATATTTTATATAAATAACAATATGCTTAATCTAACTCAACTTTAATTGTGGTTTTAGGTGCTAAAGATAACAGGTCGGTCGATCCACTTCAAACTCGGCAAGCGCAGTGTGGGCACCATGAGCCTCAAACGGATACAGGTGGACGAGGATTTGACTGATGAGGAGGTGGTCTCCAAATCATATCCTGTTGGTGAGTATTTGTCACTGGTTGTGTTCTGAAAACTTCGTATTAGGTATATTCTTTTAATTAGATAAATATATAGGGTATACTAGATTTCCGCCCAGCGGTTTCACCCGCTGCCATTCATTTTCCCGTGGTAATTGTTGTTTTCCTGCGGTAGAAAGTGGCCAATGTGTTATTCCAGATTATACTCTACCTGTGTTCAAAATTTCATCCAAATCGGTCAAGCCGTTTGAGCGTGAAGAGGTAACAAACATACATACACACACACAAACTCTCAGATTTATAATATTAGTACGGAGTACGGATTAGTACGTATTACGCTAGTATTTATCTAATTCACAACAAAATCCTAATAGATTGTCAAATTACTGGTATTGGCGTACCTCAGGGAAGCATTTTGGGTCTCATTGTGTTTAGTATTTATATAGGGCGAAATATTACTACTGACCCATAGCAAAAACTTACGACAGGCTGGTGATAAGGAACGAAGAAAAACATTTAAAATACATCGACTTTCCATACAAAATTGCAGATCAACTAGTTACTATGGGAGCTCAAAATATGATTTGTCATATTTCGACCTACCTTTCCAAATTTCCTTTCCTTATCACACGGCTCTGTTTTCAGTATTGGTCACTAGTAAAATTTCGACCGATGTAAACGAATATTTACACTTATTATTTTAAGTTCACTTGTAACCGGTAAAGCCAGTTTTTCAGAGCTCAAAATACATGAAAAGCTTTTTCTTCATATCAAGGAAACTTGTTCAGTTTCATACCTTGATACATTTCTTACTCGTTTTATTCCAGAATGTTTATTTAGAACTGAGCTGTCTCAAAGAAAATTTATTATCTACGCGAATCAAGAATCAAGAGAATTTATTTGCCAGAATATAAATACATTAGGTTTTAAAAATTGAGAAAGTACATAATATTCGGCTTGCATGCAAGCGTGATAAAGTAGCAACTAAGTGGTCTTAAAATCTAATCATTATTATAATTAAAGAATACATGTCACATTACGTAATTAAACAATAACCATGTATTTAAAAAAACATTTTTTTTCGCAGGCAGCACGCACCGCGTCCGTATTCTGTGCTACAACCTCTCCGACTACATCTATTCCGTCAGCGACCAACCGAATATACTGAACGAGAAATATTTCAGTTTAGAGCAACTTAATGTAGGAGAGATTGTCAGTGCTACAGTACAAGCGGTTACCGATGACAGTGTCACTCTCACGGTGGGCAGGATGACAGGTGTGTAGGATTGAAGGGTGGTAATTTTCTCGATATTTTTTTGTGTGTTTCGTAAGTAAATTGATAAATATTGCCGATAAAAATATGCCTTCAAAGTCAGCAAAATAAACTTAACTAAAGTTGGAGATTTAGCTATAAAACTACATATAAGCACATACATACATATACATATCACGCCTATTATCCCTTGCGGGGTAGGCAGAGCGTAGAAGGCCGCAATAAATCGGCCATTTACGCCACGTCTGACAAATATTTGTGGGTCATTCGGAAAATTGTGTATCGCCACAGCAATATAACTATATAATTGCAATTTTAGGCGATGGGCTGACAACTTGTCACTATAGTGATACACAGTTATCTGATTGACCCTCAAACTTTTGTCAGACGTCGTGTTAATATCCGTTTTACGGACGTTAACGCTCTTCCTACCCCGTAAGGGATATTGGCGTGATTTATGTATGTATGTATTGTTCGAAGATTGTTCCGTGCTTCGCAGTGCACGTTAGGCTGACGGTCTTAAGTTAAATAGGGGTTATCCCTTCGGACTAGGGAAAATTCTCCAATTTCGTTCATGGCACACATATCCGACCCGTAAACGAATTGCATTTTTTTTTTACTCCATGTACTTATTGTTGGTTTTTTCTTCCTCCAGGCTATGTACCACATTCTCACCTATCGGACGCTGGTATATACATAAACCCCAAAAAAGCCAGCACTTCCAAACTGCCTAAAAAGAAATACAAGGTACGTATTGCCCTCAATATGGGACATAAATTCTCCTTACTTACCTTATATTAGTACTGTCACTTTCCGTCAAGTAGGTTTAGAAAAGGATAAGAGATATCTAAGTCCTGAAATTTTTTTAAACGTCAATGTATTTTTCGCCTTTTTTAGTCAATTTTGGTCGCCATTTTTTTGATCGTCGCCTTATTTTGACAGATAACACGTATTTTGCATGAAATTATTAGGACATGACACGACTAAAATATCTCCTATCCTTTTCTAAATGTATTTGACGGAAGGTGACAGCTTTAATTTAAGGTAAGATAAGATTATTTATATCCCGAATTGAGGCCATTGCCAAACTACCGTGTCGCCTTTTGTCTGTGAATTTTGCTGGTTTATTTGTTTCTTCTACGTGTAACCATAGAACTATAAGTAAAGCTATAGAAACCAGACTAAAATAACAATAAAATATAAAGATTCATCCTTATTTTACTGATTTCTCTTTCAATGCGCTGAAAAAGAATACATTTAGGTTATTCGTATCGCCAATTAGAAAGTTGTCACAAGTTTCATTTACTAAACGTCACATTTTCGGTGGCAAAAACAACGATACACTTTGACACATCGCCAGTAGTTTTAAACAGAGCGCCAAAACTACAAAGAGTTTTTTTACTCTACTTCTAAAATTGTTTGGTTTATAAGACTCCAATGGCAGGGACTCCATTCTGGCCGGTTGTAACTGGTGACATGCATGGAAATAATAAAAACAGTCAGTCTTTTGCGTCTCGCTTATACTTGCATATGCTAATGAAGCAAAACTGAATAAGTTATAGATATTTTCGTTCGTCTCAAAGTAAAATATTGTGTTGGTTCTATAGCTTTAGTTATAGTTCTGTGGTTACACGTAAAAGAAACAAATAAACTATCGAATCTATATTTCTTTAATCTTATTTAAGTTAATGATTGTAAATCTTAAAAACTTGATACTTTTTTACAAACTGTCTCATTCTATTTCACATACATTTTTTGATTAAAAGTAATTGCAGCAGATTGAGCCATACCAAGCTTGATGATACCAAAATAAGCAAAAAGCCGTCGTTAGTAATGATAGGAAGGTCGCGGGTTCAAATCCTCACTGCTGCAAAAAACTTTTTAAGGCGAGTGTAGCCGTCAACGACCTCGACGGTGACGCCACTTCACAAAAATAGTTTTCTCTTTATACAAACAATCTATCAGAATGTCCGATGCCCAAGTTTTTAGTATTATCCTTATTTAAAATTTGAAACTGACTTAAAAATAAAGTTTTCTCTTTATACAAACAATCTATCAGAATGTCCGATGCCCAAGTTTTTAGTATTATACTTAAGTAAAATTAGAACCTGCAAACTCAATAAAATATTCGCTGCAATTAAAGTTATGGAAAAAAGTGCCTAAATACGGCCACTTTTGGTATTAATTGCCATAACTTTAATTACAGCGAATATTTTATTGAGTTTGCAGGTTCTAATTTTACCTAAGGATAATACTAAAAACTTGGGCATCGGACATTCTCATAGATTGTTTGTATATAGAGATTTTTTTTTTGTGAAGTGGTGCCACTGTCGAGGTCGTTGGCAGCTACACTCGCCTTAAGTTTTTTGAAATGAAAAACCCAACGTGTTTTACGATATCCTATTATTTATCATGTACGCTTTTAACCCAGGTTGGTCAACTAGTGAAGGCGCGTGTGTTATCAGTAAACGCTGACAAACAGTCTCTCATCCTGACACTGAAACCCTCACTCCTGACTCCGGAACTTGAAGTCCTGAGCGGCTACCAGCAGCCGGACATCGGGAAGGCGTACACTGGAGTGATCAGAGTAAGATAATACATACATATATCACGCCTATAATCCCTTGCAGGGTAGGCAGAGCGCAAACAGCCGCAAAAAACGGTCATTTACGCCGCGTCTGACTAATATTTGAGGGTCGAGTCCCTTAGTCGCCTCTTACGACTCCCAAGGGAAAGACATGGGGTGATGCTACTCTAAGCCGGCATTACACGGCAGTAAGATAAATATTCAGGAACATAAGTCTATGGAAGAAAATAATGCTTTTTACCACTTAGCCGAATTTAAAAAATGTGTGTAAAAAAGTAATACTTATAATACGTGTGATGCCGGCTTAGAATAGCATCACCCCATTTCTTACCCATGGGTGTCGTAAGAGACGACTAAGGGACTCGAGGGTTGGATGTGTATTGCAATTTTAGGCGATGGGCTGACAACCTGTAACTAAAGTGAGACACAGTTATCTGATTGACCCTCAAACTGTCAGATGTCGTGTTAATATCCGTTTTACGGCCGTTAACGCTCTGCCTACCCCGTAAGGGATATAGGCGTGATTTATGTATGTATGTATATAATACTAATAAGATTTACCGCCTTATGTTCGTGCAACTCGTGTCACGTTCAAGTTAGTAAGATGGCCGCTGCACTATACACTAAGACAATACATATTGTGAGCGAAGGGAGTTAGGTATTCATATATATTTTTTAATTGAATACCAAATTTTAAAACACTTCCCGTGTTAGGTATAATTTTTTTTTGAAAACTTGCAAAATGTTTAGTTTAGTTCTAACAAAAAATTTTTTTTTTTATCTTTACTACACATCCAAGCATATATCACGCCTTTATCCCTTGCGGGGTAGGCAGAGCGTAAACGGCCGCAAAAAACGGACATTAACGCCGCGTCTAACAAACATTTGAGGGAAAATTGTGTATCGCCATACTCACAAGTTGTTAGCCCTTCGGCTTAAATTGCAATACACAACACACCCTCGACAACCTTAGTCGCCTCCTACGACACACACGGGAAAGAAATGGGGTGATGCTATTCTAAGCCGGCATCACAAATCTTTACTGTCTCTCTTTTTTCCAGCACATCCGCAACGAATACGTTCTGGTAGCTTTCTTCAACAACGTGACCGCAATAGTCCCGCGCCATTACGTCACCAAGGACCCAGACGCGGTACTCACTGAGGCTTTCCATATCGGACAGATTGTAAGTATTTTAAAAAACTAGCAAAATTTTCAAGCGTAGGCAGGATTTGAACCTGCGACTTCCGCATTACTAGTGGCGACGCCTCTTCCATCTGGGCTACCGCAGCTCGTCCCTTACAAGTGTATCTTAATGCCAGTAACGCGTGGCACGGCTCCATCTACCGGGTTAGTTTTGCAACTAATACCCGGCGACTAATTCTATCTTTACAGATCGAATGTAGTCTAAGCGATGAAAACCCGCGATAAATTGAATACCAAATTTTAAAACATTTCCCGTGTTAGATATACAATGTTTTTTTTATTCCTAACGGTGCCTAAAAGTGTTTTAAAATTTGGTATTCAGATTGTAAGTAGCTAATTAATACAATATAACTAGCGGCCCGTTTTACCCGCTGCTAACCGATTTCCCACGGAAAACAGACCTTCTCCCGACATAAATCATACATAAAAACCTTGCTCTTGAATCACTCTATCTTTTAAAGAAAACCTTATCCAGATCCGTTGGGCGGTTTTGAAGATTTAAGCATACAAACAAACAAACAGATATAGGGACAGACGCGGGAAGCGACTTTACTTTATACTATGTAGTGATTCGCGGGCAAGGAACTATCTTAATTTCGTACCTAACACAGTGTTTTAAGAATTCGGTATTCAATGTTACTCTTGAGAGCGAGAGCGTTTGTGCTCAGGCGTTTTTTCGTTTTCTCGTTTTCTCGACGTCAAACTGATCAACTTTTCTTATTGTAATTGAATACCAAATTTTTAAACACTTCCCTTGATAGATATAACTTGTTTGAAAACTTGCATAAATAATTGCCACTAGTAATGGCGAAAATCGCAAGTTCAAATCCTGGCCGTATTTATTTATTGCTTGAAAAATTTGCAGGTTTAAAAAAAAATCTTATTGTTTACTAAACTAACATTTGCAAGCTTACAGTTAAAAAGCATAGCGTTTACAATGCTAGTGGTTACAAAAATTAACAATTCAGCAATTGTATAATAGGATACAAGTGATCAAGTGTCTTTGTTCCTACATAGCATATGTACTTTAATTTTTAAACGAAAATAATATCTTCATATATTAATAAATCGATAAATAAAGTGTAGTAGCTGCACCTGTAAATAGTATAAAATAATTAATTAACACCAATAATAAATAAATAGTTATCATTCACACAACCTCACATACATTTACTCATTCATATAAAGAAACAGACATTTATACATACATTCATACAAACCAACAAACAAACAAACAAACAAACTACATAAGTAATAAACATACCAAAATTGTATATCAATAATATTAAAATATTAAGTTGTAAAAACTCACGTACTCCTTGATTATTCTGTAGCGTGTCCTTTGTTCTCTAGTAGCGCGTGCGCCTATTGGTAGTCCGCCTAGTCTAGTCAGTTGTCTTGAGCCTGCGCGCGGAACGCACGTATTTCTTGCCTCGCACTCGCAACTACCTATCGGCTTACGCGATCTAATATCTAGCTGTGTATGCTTATATTTAAGTGCTTATATTTGCTACCGCTTTACTACTTGCGCTATAAACTGTTTAAACTGTGCCTTGGACGTTTTCTTTGTGAGGAATCATCTACCTATAATCCCACAAAAGTTTGATTATGTTCCTCTATTTGTTTTAGGTAAACTGCACGATTTTGAAAGTAGACGTTGATGGCAAGAAGATGACTGGTAGCCTCACCACTGAACCTTTCTGGCCAGCGGTATGTATTAATAAATAAAAATAAATCCTTGAAAATGATCTTATAAATTACATTAATACTCATACATAACCCTTGATATGACTCAGTTTTCTCATAGACCATGGCTTTGTGTTACTTTACTTTGTACTACTACATTACATTGTGATTTGTTTTTAGAAAAAACGCGAATTCACGCAAAAAAGAAAACAACCTGAGAACGAGGAAATACCTAACAAAAAGCAAAGAACAGATTCGGAATCATCAGAAATAAGCAAAAAGAAGAAAAAAGATAAAAAAGGTCATATAGAAGAAGAAAATGCTGAAAAAATAATAACTTCAGAAAAAGATAAGAAGAAAGGTAAGAAAAACAAGGCAGAAGTGAAGAAATCCAAAGAGAAAAAAGAAAAGAAATCGCCTGTTTCTGAACCTGAAAAAGAAATTGAAAATGACATTGAACATAAGAAGAGAAAGGATAAGAAATCTAAACATGTGAGTGACGAAAAAGATGAAGCTGATGACAAACTTAGCAGTAAAACGAAACAGAGTAAATTGCAACAAGAAAACGATGGGAAAACAAATAAAATTAAACACAAAAAGCTAACTGAAACCGAAGATGACTCAGATAATGGACAAACTGACGACGAAATAGAAGTTAAAAGTAATAAAAAAGACAAAAAGAAAAAGAATAAAAAAACCAAGGAAAGTGAAGACTCGGGTAATGCAGAGAGCGAAGATGAAATTGAATTGAAAATTAATAAGAAAACAAAACAGAAAGATAATAAACCTAAAAATAATGCAAAAGTTGAATTATCAGAAGAAAGTGACGCTATAGAAACAGATATTTACGATAGCGACCAAATGTTGTTACCTGAAGATCTAGCTCTCATAGATCTAAGTGATTGTACAACAGCTAAACAATATAAAAAACGGGTAGTTTCAATATTAAAATCAATTCGAGCTAGGACAGGCCGTCTTGATAGGATCGATCAAAAAATACAAGCCTTAGAAGAAAACGGGTTAACACCAAAAACTAAAAAATTCCATGACGCAATGAACACAGAAAAATTAGTTATCGAACATAGACTAAAGAAATTGTTTGAAGCTTTAAAATCCTCCCAGGAAAAGTTAAAAGAATTTGGCGTGGAAGAAAATCCGGAGTATAAGAAGAAGAAAGATTTGAAACGAGAAAGAAAAGAATCTGAACAAGAAGATTCAGGTGTAGACAAAAAAGATAAGAAAAAGGAAGAAAGTAAAAAGAAGAACAAATTACAGGATATCAAAGTCGTAGAAAACTTAGCTCCGGCATTAGAAGTACCAAGTGCGAAAGATTTTTGGACGGGAAATGTAGATAGTTTGCAAAAGAAAGTCCAAGAAGAAGATTCTAGCAGTAGTGATGATGAGGTATGTATTCATTGATTTCAGAAGTTCGTTCGTTCGTGCTTCGGAAGGCACGTTAAGCCTTTGGTCCCGGTTGCTGTCTATGATTAATTGGACGGCGATCATGTCAGAGGCCAGCTAGAAGTAGGAGGCGGTTGAAAACTCTGACACCAGGGTTTTCGGGTCGTTTGTCGACTTGGAGTTCCTCACGAAAGAAGAAGTAGGGTTCGTTTACCTGTACGAGCTCTTCAAGTGTGGATCTGGTACTTTCAAGCCAAAGAGTGATTCAATTTATTTATTTAAATACGATACATATGGCTATCTGCTATGACGGTCAATCCCAGTTTTCTTTACCAATTATTTTGAACACGTTTTACTTCTAATTGTTTTCGGCTGGGGGCGATACAAGCCAACGGTTAGGAAAACAGTCTTGCTAGTCAATATACGCAGTTTCTCTACTAATTGGTAGAAAAAAATCACGACTGGCAACACCTGTAAATTATTTTTCTGTAGCAAGCAGAGCAGCCCAAAAAGAAACGCAAGAAGCTTACAGTCGCCGAGAAAGTAGCCAAAGTCCGCGAAGAGGAGGAGCGGGTGCGTGAAATGGAACGCAGGGCCATCGAGAGCGAGTCACAGCCGCGCTCCAGCGAACAGTTCGAGAGGGCGCTGCTGGCCAACCCGGACTGCAGCCAGCTTTGGATCGCGTATATGGCTTTCCATCTGCAGGTAAGATACAACAATAAGAGCTTTCGGCAAAAAAAGTTAGACATGCAATGCATGAGTGTTTAAATAAAACTGAATCCAAAAAAAACGTTAAATACGCGTTCAACGCGTTTCGGTGAATTGAACGAGTGTTTCTATAAAAACTTAATAAACAAAACGAGTTTAACTGATGTCGTAACTTATTGTGGTGACGCCTTAAAATTTTGACTGAGCGCAATTCATGTAGATTCATTTACACGATCACGTCTTCATTCGTTGAGGAGTAAGCAGAACTTAGTAAAATCGCCCGTCTTTGCCACATGTAGCTAATATGTATTTGAGGGTTATTTCACAAAAAAATGTATCACTGTAGTCAATGGCCTTCGACGGCAGATGTGGCGCAGTGGTAGTGCGACTGCCTGCGATGCAAAGGTTCCGGGTTTGATTGTCGGTGGGGCACTCACTCTTCTGGTTAAGACACCGAGGCTATATCACCTGATTGTCCAAAAATAAATATGGTTCCTTGCTTCGGGGGGCACGTTGAGCCGTCGATCCCGGTTGTTGTCTATGATTACCTATACTGCGGTCGCTACACAACCATGTCAGAGGCCTACTAGTAGTAGGCGGTTGAAAGACTCTGAAACCAAAGTTCATCGGGTCCTTGGACGACTCGGTGTCCCACACGAAAAGAAGAAGTCTATGGATTCAAATTTCAGAACCCTTAAGTTCCTTAGTCACCCCTCTTACGACTCGTGGAAAGAACTGGTGTGATGCTATTCAATTCTAAAGGTAGCCTTTCAAACTAGCGCGTGAGTGACGCCGCGTCAGAGCGACAGATAGCTGATTGGCTGACGTATGTGACGTCACGGACGTGGCATTGGCCAATCAGCTATCTGTCGTTCTGACGCTCAGTACGAAAGTCCAGCTTAAGCCGGGATCATACGGTACGCACACAACTCATCTTTTCCTAATGTCTACAGGCAACAGAAATAGAGAAGGCTCGTAACGTTGGTCGCAAAGCTCTAAACACGATCAACTTCAGAGAGGAACAGGAGAGACTAAACGTCTGGCTCGCGCTGTTGAACTGCGAACACAGGTTTGGTTCCAAGGTAAGCTGAACAACTAAAATTGTTTAAATTTAGACCTGTAGTACCGCCGCCGAGAGAAGTCGTATTTGACAGCTGTCAGATTCGTGATAATACTATGGCAGAGGGACCAATTTCCTTTGTTGACATCTCTTTTAGTATGGAGATGACAGCTGTCAAAACCGACTTCTCTCGGGGCGGCGGTACTATAGTTAAGCTAATGTACAGCACGGAATTATAGCTACTCCTATATTTTTTTCTATTTAGTTTAACATCTTTTAAGGGGATGTCGAGTCAAGGCCCTAAAATCGCACTGTTTTGAACGTGACTTTTGAAGATTGGCGTCTAATCTAAAGTCATCATTATCACTCAATAGTATAAATAAGATGAAGTCGCTTCCCGTGTCCCTTTGTTTCCTTAGATCTTTAAAAATAAGCAACAAATATTAATGTAAGTAGATAGAGTGATTCAAGAGAAAGGTTGTTATGTATAATTCATACCGGGAAAATATCTTTTTAGGAAAACATTACGTTAGCAGCGGGTGAAACCGCTGGGCGGGCCGCTAGTTTTGATATAAAATGCTAATATTCTGCCTCATTTGTTCTATCAATTGAAAAAGTGAAGGATTGACAGTTTTAACTTTGCAGGAGTCTCAACAAAAAACTCTAGAAGAAGCCCTCCAAACCAACGACACATTCAAAGTGCACTCTAAACTACTTGACATTTTAGTCGACACTGCCAAGCACCAAGAGCTATCAGCCCTCATAGATCTCATGCTAAGGAAATACAAGAGAGATCCGCAAAACTATATAATCTGTGGTGGAGCGTGTTTCAAACTCAATATGGTGGATAAAGCGAGGCAGGTCATGCAGAAGGCGATATCAGTGCTGGAGAAGAAAGAACGTAAGTAATTCATATTAATAACGAGGTTAAGGGCGAGCCCCGTAACTAGCGCCATCTATGTGAGGAAAAACTGCTCTTGCAAAAATACGCTGCTCTTCCAAGAACTAACTCAAGAATGCTCGAGAACTTAAGTCCGCCTTCTCTATGAGCTTCTTTATCTATAGGTGGCAGCCCAACATCTGTCACTTATAAAGTTGAAAAACTACTATCTCATGCGTGTTATTAAAATGGCAACATTCAAGTGGTTTCTTGCTTGCCATTTTGTTACCACACACATACACATACCACGCCTATAATCCCTTGCGGGGTAGGCAGATCGTAAACAGCCGCAAAAAACGGCCATTTACACCACGTCTGACAAATGTTTGAGGGTTATTCGGAATATTGTGTATAGATATAGTGACAGGTTGTCAGCCCATCGCCTAAAATTGCAATACAAACCCTCGAGTCCCTTAGTTGCCTCTTACGACTCCCACGGGAAAGATATGGGGTGATTCTATTCCAAGCCGGCATCACACGGCAAATTTTGTTACCTTCTCACCATATTTGTTTATTTTTCAATGTTACCTTTATTTATCGGTGTATTGTTTTCAGACGTAACAGTCCTTGTCCAATTCGCCCTGATGGAGCGCGGTCACGGCGCGACCGAGCGAGCCGAATCCCTTTTCGAGCAGATCCTAGCGGTGTACCCGCAACGCACCGACGTGTGCAAAGTGTATGTGGACATGTTGGCCAAGAGCGGAGATGCGGATAGAGTCAGGTATGTCTACTTGATTGCATAATTTGTATACCTAATTATAGCCTTTCCAAGCGTTAAATAGATTTTTGACAGATGTCAGGTAAATATATTTTTTGTGCTTTTCACGCTCATTTAGATTCCTTTAAGTCGTACTGCTGTCAAAAATCAAATAAACGCTTGGAAGGACTACAGTATAATTTCTTCATATTTTAGTACAGCCAAACTTTTGTACCTACCAACAAAAGGATGTTCGGGGGTGATTCTCGAAAACTAGCAGTGCAATGTGGTTCGGCCAATAGTGCACCCAGTATTTTCCTTTTATTTTACCAAGCATTAATCTAATAAAGAGCACATAAAAACTTACCATTTCAGAAACAATGGTTTACTTAATGGTCGTATTTTTTGTTAACAGACAAGTCATGGAGCGCATGACGTCACACAAACTTCCCGCCCGCAAAATGAAGGTTCTGTTCAAGAAGTGGATTGAAGTCGAACAGAAACTTGGTGATGTAGCTGAAGTGGAGAAAATACGGCAAAGAGCGTTAGAGTTTATTGATAAAGCGAAGTTTTAGTGAATTACGTTTTTGTTGTGTAAGCTGATGAAATAAACTGTATTTTACTATTTTATTGTTTCAATAATTTCCTTCCGTAGCGTTTCAGCTTCAGGTAGTGTGTTAGGTTAGTAACTTTTCGTATAAAATGAAACATTTTTTAAATTAGTAAAACTTTACTTTAAAAAATCAAACAACAAGTGTAGAAAACAAATAATGGTTTTGATGATACAATAGTCAAACACTTAAAGAGCAAAGTAAACTTACACTATAAATACTTGAACATGAAAGTCTTGGTAGATTTAATAACATTATTATTGATTACATTTTCGTTTCTTGGCATTGGTGGGGGTGGAGGTGGTGGCACTCCAGTAACGGGGGAGCTTTTGTCTGGCACTGGATTAACGATCTTATTGCTAGGTGATGGAGGCTTGTAATTTGGTATATGGCTACCGAAAATATTAATTGGTGGGCAAACTTTGTAACCTAATTTTTCATAAAAATGTTCTTGTCCCTTGGTGGACAAATGAACCATTTTTAAACCAAGATTGTACTTGCAGTGCTCTTCAGCTTTCTTCATTAAGTATGTTCCTAATTTCTTTCCGCGGAAAGCTTTGCTTATAACTACAGTTTCGATAAAACAACTCTCTTGGATAGTTGGTATGGCAGTTAATTTACAATGTCCTAGTATTAATTTCTTATCATTAATTAATACTAAACTAGTCGGTAGGTTGTCGCATGATGCTTGTAAAGACATCATTCTGGCTGTTTCGCTTCGTGGCCACTCATCGTTAATCATGTCGCAGCAATCTTTCGTAAATTCAGGATGCCTGTGAAGCGGCAATACTTGAAGTTTATCGATGTCCATTGCTGAAGCTGTAATAAAGATACAATTTAAAGTAAAGAACGACGAATGACCGATAATTTAATGATTAAAAGTAACGAAATTAAGATACAGTTTTACTTTGAAATTCAACCAAACATGATCAAAGTATTTTTTTTATAACTATGGTAGGATTTTGCAACACAAAGCGAGCAACCCTTTTCCTGTCAATATTGACGTTTATCTACTCAAAGAGCATACAACCACTTACGTTATCTTACGTATCTACTTGTAAACGTCAAACGAAATCGAAAATCGGGTTTTATTCTCACTTTTCACATTTATTCACGCAAATAAATAAATCTTCATGTTTGTAGACTTACCAGGCATTTCTATATTCGTGTTTTAACTTGATCCAGCGCCTTCAGACGCGGTGAGTTCATTTTATCGTTGATATTTTTCGGCCGCGAGCTAGCCTGCGTGCGTTTGAGACAAAACTAACCTATTTTTTCATCTGTCAGTGATTAAACCATTTCGTTCCCCTCTGTTTCTTTTATGTATTTGCGTAATCCTCGCGTGCGGTATCTAGACCGATTAGGTAACACGCGAAATGTATTTTTATCTAGTGTTTATCTCAGGCATAACAAACACGCGCACGCACGCTTTGAATAGAAACAGTTTTGTTTGGAGTGTGTTTGAAAGGTTGACTCTTTTACTCCCATTCTTGCGGAACGAGTGGGAAAAGGATGCACGTACTTATAGGATATAAGGCATAAAACTACTGGGATCACATCATAGTGTAGGTAGTTTATTTAACACCATACTTTATAAACTTACTGATGAAAGTAAAACTAAACATAATTTTAAAAATATCAGATAAGTCAAATCAAAACACATAACACCATTTGCCAGCCCAGAAATTAGTGACTCTGACCCAAACCTGTCTTTGTAAAATACAACCTTTTCTTATTGTTACTTTAGATAACGATTGTTAATTTAGAGTAGGAGCACTTCTGGGCAGGTTTTTTGGGGGGTTTTTCCTGTTCAGGAGGTCCAATTAATTATACGCATGTAAACTACACGCTTTAAAAATCTTGACTTCAATTTGAAACAAATATCGTTTTCAGATGGTGGTGGCGTAAAGTTACATGCTGTGTGATTAACCTGGCCAGCCCCGTGGCAGTGCTTTGATTTTTATATTTTTTTATCCCGCCCAAGCCGGTTTTCTATTAGGACATTACAAAATTGTTATAAAAAAAAGAAAATTGTGTGATACAAATTTATTTTTTTTACAATGACAGTTCATGACATCAATAAGTGATACGATAATACTATCCTACATTGAATAAAGAATTTCAATTTCAATTTCAATTAATTATCAATTTTAAAATTTTCTTTAAACAATTTCCAGTCCTGCAATGGCAGATGATGATGATGCACCAGCACTGTCTGCTGAGACATTTGCAGCGTTGCAGGAGTTCTACGCGGAGCAGGCCAAGCGAGAGGAGATCTTCCAGAAGCTGCAAGCCGAGGACAAACTTAAGGAAAATGTCTTGTTTGATGAGAATTGGGTAAGAACAACACAATGTTTCTAGATAGTGTGTAAGATTTGCGAATGATCTACACAATTTTGGTTGATAAACCAGGTTTTCCCGCGACCACAGGTAAATAATTTATTTTTGCCTCAAAACTATTGTGGTAGATCTGGATAATCAACTTATATGAGTGATAGTAATTGCAAATGAGGAATAAGCAACACAAACTTAAAAAACACAAGTAAACAAATAAATAAATAACTAACAAAGAAATAAGTTTTAAATTTCTTAAATAACAGGACATGGGCATTAGCAATTGTACATCAGCTGCAACGGGTATATTAGTTATTAGTTACACATTAAATACAAAATCTAAAAGTAGTAAAGTTCACAGTCACATATGACATAATACAAAATATTACTTCAATATGAGAAGCAATGTGATATTGCAATTAATATCCAAATAGTAATAATAAATAGGTAAAAAAGCTTTTTACACTAGTTCCACTAATATATTTTTAAATTAAACTGTAAAGAGACCGATTTCATTACAACATCATGAGGCAGGAATATGGAATTCCATCAAGAAATCACAACACAAAGTGTAACATAATAATAAATAAATGCAGGCAGCTCTGTAGGAATTATATGCATTTGATTCAGGGCAATTATCATTGGCAATGCTGTAGTCCCCCCAATTCTCCCTGGATGCCCCCTTCCAGTGGCCACTACTGGATTTGCCACCTCTTTCTGAACAAGTATTGGGTGCTTCTCTCAATTGAAACAAATAATGGGACGCTCCCTTGGCACCCACAATTGGGATAAATACCAGGTTGTCCCCTCCATTGGGAACAATTATCGGGTTTGCTCCCCCTTTTGAGACAAGCACTGGTGGCCTCCCACAGTTTGGTCAAATACCACCTCGAAACCCCACATTTGGATTAAATACCCCCTTTGGCCACCACATTTGGGACTTAAATGTTGGATCGATAATACGAGAAGAAATATGGAAAGATTTCTGAAATTATTGTGATTAAAATCAAGTAATAATACACTTTGAAATAATTGAAGAAGCCCTCTTGGAATCACATCCATTTGTTTCAGGACAATCACCGGCTTCGAGCCCCACAAACGCGTTGGCCTCGCCAACGGGGACAAATGCGAGGCTGGCGGGGAGGGCGAGGCCAACAGGGGCAGATACCCCGTGGGCCTTACCATGGGGGACAAATACCCCGTGGGCCTTACCGTGGGGGACAAACACCCCACTGGCCCCGCCAAAGGGGACAAATACCGCATTGGCCCCAGTCAGGAAAGCTAAGTGTCCCTTACACAAAAGAAGGAGTTCCACCTCCTGCCGACGACATGGAACACCAAGACGACGACTGGTCCTCACTAGCCGAAGGAAATCAAAGAGTCAAAAGGCGGGAAAAAACTGGTTTGGCACACCATAGACGATATGAGACTGATACTTCGCCAACCGCTAGAACCAGTTACGATGGTACCAATGAAGAACTTGACATTAATCATGAAAATTATACAGTACTTGGAAAAACCCCCAAGAGAGGTAGAGAAGAAAAAGGAAAGACGAAGAGATTACGTTTCTGGATGAATAATGGATACACGTATGAAGAAGCTAGCGAGAAATGTACACGACAACTCATATCTTCTGAATATCACGAAACTATTGCCCGTCAGCAACAAGCAGACAAAAACACAGAACAATCGTACTCATCTAGTGCTGATGATGGCGTAGAATCCGATGATCTTGCTTCATTTTTTAAGGAAAGGTACATTAAGTACCCCTCCCAAAAGAAACGGTTTGCCTTCTGGATGGACTACGGGTATACACGCGAAGAAGCTGCAAATAGATGTTTCCGTGCGCTTAAAGAATTTCCTGAATATCATGAAATGAAAGGCTTCCCTGGAGAAAATGCTATGAAGTTGAATGAATCTAATAAAAGTGGTAAAAGAACCTATGATCGTGCACCTTATAACAAAGATCAAAGTGAAGATATAGCATCGCCATCACCAAACAGTACACATAAGAAACCAAGTAGTTCAAAAATCGATCCTAATTATTTACGCAAGTTGGAAAAGAAAAGAAAGCTTTTCTGGCTGAACCATGGATACTCGTTAGAAGAAGCTGAAGCTAGGTGTCATCGGGAGCTCAAAGAGTTTCCCGAATTTAAGCAGCTTAAAGCAGCCGGTGAAACAGCTACTTTTTCAGCAGCAAATAAACTAAAATTTTATGACTTTGAGGATCGCAAGACAAAAAAGCCAATTTCCACTCATAATGAGATTACAATCGGTATAATTGACGACAATAATGTTATCACAAATGATAAAATAAAACTAATTGAAAAAGAAATAATTCGATGCATGGATTTTACGAGTGCTAGCCCTAATTTTACTTCGTACACGATTAAAAAAGGGTGTTTAATCTTAGCCTGTGAAGATGGCGACACGCGTGATTGGCTCGTTGACAATATTGCGAATTTTAAACCCTGGGAAGGCGCTTCTTTGAGAGTGATTGAGGAAGACGATTTGCCGTCACCAATTTGGGCTATAATAAAAACTCGTGATAAAGTACAACCGCAGACTTTATTGAATAGACTAACGGTCCAGAATGAGGAGGTCGGCTGTGATCGCTGGAAATTTCACCACGTTAAGCAAGGAGATAAATTGCAGGCTTGCTTTTTTCGTATCGACAGCAAATCAGAGGACATTCTTCGTCAAAATATGCGCAAATTATTTCTTGGTTTGGGGATCATTAGGGTTCATATTAATAAAAATCCTGGGTTCAAAAAAGTTCGTGATTAAAACTCTTTGGTTAGAGTTATAGTACTTTAAGGCTAATCTGTAGTACATTTTGCCAGTATTTTAAAATTATTACATACATATATCACGCCTGTATCCCTTGCGGGGTAGGCATAGCATAAACCACGACACCACGTCTGACAAACATTTGAGGGTCATTCAGTAAATTGTGTAACGCTATAGTCACAGGATGTTAGCCCATCGCCTTAAATTGCAATACACACATGTAACCCTCGAGTCCCTTTATTGCCTCTTACAACACCAAAGGGAAAGAAACGGGGTGATGATATTCTAAACATTTTATATTTATTCAATATACGCAATATACAATGGAAAACTAGGCTCTAAATCGAAAAGAAATGCTACTTCAGAAACATATGGATGCACACTTTTAAAACAATGGTAAGAATGAATTGAAAATAAAGCAACAATATTACTATTGCATGACGTACCCTTAGGCTCGATACAGGTAGAGCGACCGCGCAACCTCGACTCAGCCGCTTTTCGCCAGTTTCTATGAAACTGTATGCAACGATTCATGTGCGGCGACGCGCGCACGCTGCCGACTGTCGACTCGGTCGCCGCGCCTCGCCGCCTAAAGTTTCTATGCACTCAGTAGCAACGGTTCATGTGGAGCGGACGCGTCGCTGCGCGGAATAGTGTGACAATATGTTCGATACCGAACTCTTCATTAGTTTAATCGAAGAGAGAATGAATGAAAAAATACCTACATCTGTACATACATACCTACATAAGTATTAATTTACTTGTAATTTATTTGTTTGAAGTGGAATTTTATTTTAGATTAACGAAATCCTTTTATTATAATATTTATAATATACCTACTTAATTAACTTAGAAAATTACAACAAAATGTTTAAAATGGTATCAAAATCGGTCGTAATTTGTATAAAAAATAAAAACAAACAAATTATCAATAGCAAAATACATGTATTTTATTTATCTAACATCTCATTATGTAGTCCCACATTTGTCCTGAACTTGTCCCGAAACTGTGGAAAACGCGCGTGCGGCGGACGGCGGCGCGGGCGCTCCACATAAATCGTTCTGCGGCCCGGTCGCGGCCGCCAAAATTTGCTGCCGGGTCGCTGCTGCGCGGCCGCTTCACCTGTATAGACCCTTATACCTTAAATAGTATATAAAAAAGAGTCGCTTCCCGTGTCCATGTATCCTTAGATCTTACGCAACGGATTTTGATGCGATTTTCTTAAGTAGATAGAGAGATTCAAGAGAAAGGTTTTAATGCATAATTTATGCCGGTAAAAGGTCTTTTTGCCGCGGGAAAACTGTTAGCAGCGGTTGATGGAATCTTATAAAGTGACAAATAAATACACACACACATATCACGCCTATAATCCCTTTCATAATTCATAATTCATTTATTGCAGTAAACAGGTATAAATACGATCTTATGGTAAAATATAAATAGTTTCACTGTAACTTACTTGTATCAGCATGCAATAAGTAGGTACGTACACATTTGAATGTTTTTTAGATTTTATCTGTGCATCAAAATCTGTATTATTACTTTTGTCACAATACTAATAAAATAAAAAATAAAAATAATGTCATTGCTAAAAATTTATAAAATTATCCATCAAAAAATCATTAATTTTATAATAACATTTAGAGGTCAATAAATTATATAATATTATTTTAAATTGTCTAACATTCTTTTCTTTCATATCGTCTGGTAATTTATTAAATAATTTAGGTCCCATCACAAATATAGTCTTTCCATAAAATGACATATTTGGTGTGATTTGTGGTCTTATTTCTACCTTATTTCTAGTTTTCCGTGGACGTTTTGTATGTACTAACTTAAAGCTATCCAAATGTTCTTTAACATAGACACATGCTTCATAAATGTAAAGACAGGGTAAAGTAAGCAGTTTAAGACTTTTGAAAGAGGGAACACAACTGTCTTGCCAGTGTAATCTACACATAGCTCGTATACATTTCTTTTGCGTTATAAATAAGGGTAAGATATGTACTTCCGCAGCATTACCCCAATGCAATATGCCATACCTTAAGTTAGAGACGACATAAGCATGATATGCACTGAGAGCTGTATTTTGAGACGCAATCCTAGTAATATTTTTTAAAACATATACATATTTACTAATTTTTTTGTTCAGGTGATCTATATGTGGTTGCCAACTCAAGTGTGAATCAAGAATGATGCCTAGAAACCTGATCTCATTTACATTTTCAATTACATTGTCATTATATTTAGCTGTCAAACTGTGCGATCGTTGTTGGGGAAGATAAAATTGAACATATTTAGTTTTTTCCAAATTTGCTATTAAATTATTATATTTCAGCCATTTAACAATAATATTAAGTGCTTCATTTAATTCTCTTTCATAGTTGTTTGGATTTATACATTTTATAATTGCGGAGGAATCATCAGCAAACAATATCATTTTTTGTCTTATATTTACCGGGAGATCATTTATATATAAAAGGAAAAGAAGCGGTCCTAAAATACTTCCTTGCGGAACTCCTTGTTCTATTATTAATGTGTTTGATATAGCTTCACATTCTGTATTATTTTTGTCAATATAAGTAATATGGGTAGTCTGGTGTCTATCCATGAGATATGACTTTATTAGGTCATGAGCAGGCCCTCTTATGCCATAAGCGTATAACTTAGCTAAAAGGATATTGTGGGACACAAAGTCAAATGCCTTCGACATATCCATGAATAGCACTGATACCGGTTGTCTACTATTAATACAGGACGTCACGGACGCTAGCAAATCATGGATCGCATGATTTGTTGATTTGCCTTTTCGAAAACCATATTGCTCAGGTTTGAGAATGTTATTTTTTTCTAAAAAGTTGTAGATATTGTTGAATATTACTCGCTCAAATATTTTTGATATGACCGGTATTAAAGCTATGGGTCTGTAGTTACCACATAGCTCTTTATCGCCTTTTTTGAACAAGGGTTTAATCACACTGTGTTTTAGTTTATCTGGATATACCCCTTGGCATAAACATAAATTGATTATAAAACTTATCGGACTTGATAACTGCTTGGAGCAATATTTGATAACTTTAGTTGAAATTTCGTCATACCCTACACTATTAGTGTTTTTCATATTTTTTATAACTTTTTCTACTTCATCTGGACAAGTGGGAGATAAAAATATTGAATTATTGATAGAGTTTATTAAATTTTTGCTTAAAGATTGATCTTGACTTATTGTTATTTTTGTGGTATTTACAAAAACTTCATTAAATGCATTAGCTATACTAAGAGGATTATTTAGAATAATGTCATTGTGTATAAATTTTTTTATGGTATGTTTAGGTTCCTGATATTTATTATTATTTATGATCTGCCATGATGCTTTTGTAATATTTGTTGCATTATATATATGTTTATTATTTTGTAGTTTTTGAGATGTGCTTAAAACTTTTTTAAATATCTTTTTATATTTGTTGTAATGTTGTTTATTTTTATGTTTAATACTGTGCTGGTAAAGCTTTCTTTTATTGATGCTAGAAATTCTTATTCCAGTAGTTAGCCACTTTGGTCTTTTGATTACTGCAATTTTAATCTTTTTTATAGGGAAACATAAATCATAAAATAACTTCATAGTGTCATAAAAGGTATTATAGGCGTCATTTGTATGAATAAGACAGAATATATTATTATGAGTTAAGCTTTCAAGGCATCTTCTAAACTTGTCCATATTTTCTTTGGAGTAGTCACGCACCATTTTAGACCAGTGTGATCTGGTGTAATCTCTTTTTATGGGGCACATAAGTACCTGGGCTGAGTGATCCGACAATCCTAAATGATGTACTTCTCCTGTACAACCTCTACAATTATGGGCTATGTTATCAAGGCACGATTTGCTTTCCAATCTGGTTATGCCATTAAATTCCAATTTAAAGTAGTAGTTTGATAGTAGGTTAATAAAATCCTTCGAGAATGAAGAATTATTTAAAATATTTATATTAAAGTCCCCGCATATAATAGATTTTTTATTTCGAATATTGCTTAGTTTAATCAACAGAACCTCTAGTGTTTTAAAGAAAATTTGTAAGTTTTTGTATTTAGGAACACGATAAATACAAACTACAATTAATTTATGTGCAATAAGTTCAATAGCACAACATTCAAATGCTGTAATAATAGCTAGTTTATTTATATCTAGGAGTTCTTTATATTCAATACCCTTACGTACAACAATACAAGATCCTCCTCTACCTTTTTGTCGTGAATATATTGAAGCTAGTTTATAATTATTTAAAGAAAAATTTGTTTCATGGCCTTCTATGATAAAATGTTCAGTTAAACATAACACATCAATAATTTGATTGTTGGACTTAAACTGGTCCAACATCAACTCTAATTCCGTAGATTTGCTTAGCGCACTTGATATATTTTGATGTAATATTATGAAATGCTTTCTGTTAGTAGAAGTGACGAAAAAAATCAGAGTTCATAGAGGAATCACAAAAAGAGTCTCTTGATTCAATTGAGATAGAGTCGGAATCGTTCTTGTCCGGGTTGTTTGACATATTTAGTTTCTTTTGTTCACAAAAAGCACTTAAATAATAATCATCAATTTTCGATATAAGTTTATTTAAGTCAAAGAAAATCTGGTAAATGCCTCTTCTGTTTATAAGTCCATTTGACATCGAGAACATTTCCTTCGAGTAACTGAGATTTCTATTAGAATCCAGTATATAGGCATACTTATGTGAATTATTATCACGGTACAATATTTCATTAAACGTTTCAATTCTATTATTGAAAATATTAGAATTTTCTGATACTCTGAATACAGGTGTGCATAATATAACATGTGTATGAAGAATTTTTGATAGTTTTTCATGTATGTACTGAACTAATAAATGATAATTATTTGTTTTAATAAAGTCGTGGTAGCCTATAAATATAAAACAGAAGTCCATAAGTGTGTAATCACGTAATTTTTCATCAATTCCCTCGAGCAATTGTTCTATCCCTCCACCTGTAGTTATATAATGACAAATGTTTGTAGAGTTCAGATATAATTGTGCAGTTTGTAATAATTTGCTTTTGTTATTACTACTAAGTAAACAGATTTTTCTTGATAGCTCCGGCTGTTGTTGCTGCTCTGCTTTTTCTTGTTGTTTTATTTCAGATTTTTTGGTTTGCTTATATAAGCTATGTGTTGGTTCCTGTAACGACTTTTCCTGTAGACATTGTATGCATTTCCAATTCTTTTTTTGTGTTAAATTCATAACATAAAATCGCTTTTCTGCAGAAGTGCAGCCAAGATGGTATTGTTTTTTGCAGTGAAAACAGACAAGGAAATGTTTTTCTTTAATTACCTTTTGACATTTTTCATTGCCGCAGTGTTTTTCGATATTATTATGTTGAGTCTCTAACGAAATCTTATTAGTGTATTAGACGATTAGATCGTCTATTCCGAACCTGACCCGAAATCCTAACCCGCAACCGGGTTAGGTTAGGAACTTGAAAAAAAATAATAATAATTGTTCCGAACGTAACCCTCACACAAACCTGACCCGATGCAGTGTTCCTAACGTTACCCTAATTTCTTTATTATAAGTCATTGAAATATTTCTAAGCAGTACCTAGAACAGTAGCTATAATTTATTATTATACATTTAACTTAACATTAATGTGGGTACTTTCGGAAACCTTTTCTAACCGCATATTATGTCTTTTATATGTGTACTGGAAACCTCCTCGCAGCAATACAGTATTAATAAAATTGATGGACTTACTGTTTATTTGTTTATTATTTTAAACGAAGTTTCCCGATTTTAAATAACAACCACACATCACGAAACGATAACGTAATATCGCATATTCTTAATATCGACAGTGGAAAGGCTATATCGCTTAACCGACAGTTTGATAGTGTCCGAATATCGACAATTTAAGTTTTTTGTTGGAGAAATAAAATCATATCTTTTTTTCTATAGACACTATGAAGATAAAATAAAAACTATATTTTAGAAAAAACATGTTTTCTTTATCCTTATTATTTAATTGTACGTATCATCGCAAGTTTCGGAATTAAGTGTCGCTAAAGCGATAATGACTTAATTATTTTAAAATTTATAGTCAAGCAAAAATCGCTAAACGACCAAGACATTTTACAAGTACAAAATTATAGTATTTCGATTTGCAAGCGTCATGATGTTTACCCGTGATTATGACGCTTGCAACAGCGTCAAAATATCGGGAACTCGCAATATAAATAGTTCGTCGGTAAGAACCTGTTTAAATTATAACTATGAATAGTGCACTAATAAATACTTACTACTCATATTGCAACCCAGAAAACCGGCCTTATGAAGTAATATATTTTTGAATTTATTAAAATTATTGCTAATCAAGACTGTTGCTATTTATTTTTTAATCTTAAGCTTATAAACACGAACTTATTGGCAATTTTCTTTAAATAATTAATTCGTTTAATTATTTCAAAATTGCTAATCTCCATTAATCAAATTATTGCAATAATGTAAAATCACTTATCTCTATGGAGATGTACTAAAAGAGAAATCAAAAACGCTAATAATTATTTGATATAACTTTCTACGGAATCATAAACCAATAAAATTAGATTCAACAAATTACGAATAGGTGTAAACGCCGCCGTTCGTTCAAAAAACACGTAAAATTACGTCGCTTCAGCGATATGATCTGTGAAAATTTTCAAAAAATTGGGCCACTTAAGCACCACAAAAGTGCTCCGATTTGCATTAAACATAAACAGATCGACGCAGAAAAAATCGCTGATTCTCGTAATATATATAACTTATTTACGACCAAGGTGGCGGTTAAGCATTATAGACTTTCCACTGTCGATATATAAAAATACGGTAGATGCGCAAATAAGTTTTCCGAAAGTACCTACATTAATGTTAATTTTAATATTGTATAATAAATTATAGCTACTGTTGTAGGTACTGCTTAGAAATATTTTAATGACTTACCTATAATAAAGAAATTAGGGTAACGTTAGGAACACTGCATCGGGTCAGGTTAGTGAGAGGGTTACGTTCGGAACAATTATTATATTTTTTTTCAAGTTCCTAACCTAACCCGGTTGCGGGTTAGGATTTCGGGTCAGGTTCGGAATAGACGATTTAGACGTCTGATGGGGTTTGCTGTTTAATATTTCTGTTAATATTAGTCGTTAAATTAATATTTTCATTTTTTAATTCTGTAAGTTTATCTGTGATTTTCCGTATTTTTTGTCTTAGTTTTTTTATGCGTTTTTGGTATGGCTTCAATTTCATTACCTTTTTGCGAAGTCCGAAGTCAATAGGGTCAGTTTGGGAGGACTCCTCTCTAGTCAGTTTTTTTATAATTATATCAGTAGGTTTAGCAGTATATTGTTTGTTGACTGCATGTTTTGTACTTTGTGGCGTACTTAATTCATTTTGATTCACATTTAGTTTTTGTGGTCTTATAAATTCTCTTCTAAAGCCTGAGGAAGTCCTTGGTGTTCCTGTTTCTGAACAAATTATTTTGAGTTTTTTGTTTTGTATTTCTAGTTCCTCGTTTTCTTTTCTAAGTGTTACTATTTCATACATCAATTCATTAGCAAACTCATTTGATTTTTGTAGGTTCTCTTTTAATTCCTTTATTTTGATTTTTATATCAACGTCATCTAATTTCGATTTTTCATAGTCATAAGTTAGGCAATTATCATCTCGACTTAACCGCTGGTGTTTTCTTTTTGTAATATTACTTGGTTCTGAGTCCATTTTGAATATAAATATATAAATCCAACCAATGTCTAGTACCTTAAGAAAGAAGCGTTTTATTATGTGGCTGAACAATTTTGCCTGTGAGTAAGTTCCAGGCGCTTTGCATGAATTGAAGTTGGTTGGTGGATGAGTCGGCCAAGTGTACAAGGTCACACAATGATAGTAGATAAATAAGCTGTTGTGTTAATTGTTTCAAATTTATCTCGAGTTATTCAGTAATATTGATAAGAATCTGTTGATGGTGCCTTGCGGGGTGGGCAGAGCATAAACAGCCGCATAAAACGGACATTTACGCCACGTCTGACAAACATATGAGGGTCACCCGGAAAATTGTGTATAGCCATAGTGACAGGTTGTCAGCCCATCGCCTAAAATTACAATACACTCCCTCGAGTCCCTTAGTCGCCTCTTACGACTCCCACGGGCAAGAAAGGGGGTGATGCTATTCTAACACGGCAAATAAATAAATTAGCTATAATGTGACACGTCCTGTATCAATAGAGTCCATAACTTCTGCGACAAGAGCGGGATAGGGAAAACTTCACCCATACATACATACATACACATATCACGCCTATAATCCCTTGCGGGGTAGGCAGAGCGTAAACGGCCGCATAGAACGGACATTTACGCCACGTCTGACAAACATTTAAGGGTCATCCGGAAAATGATGTATCGCCATAGCGACAGGTTGTCAGCCCATCGCCTAAAATTGCAATACACAGCCTCGAGTCCCTTAGACGCTTCTTACGACTCCCACGGGCAAGAAATGGGGTGATGCTATTCTAAGCCGGCATTACACGGCACTCACCCACCCACCCATAAAGTTAATATAATTCTAAGGCGTGTGTGAAATATTAGCTGTAATTAAAGTTATGGAAATTAATACCAAAAGTGGCCGTTTTTAGGCACTTTTAGCCATATCTTTAATTACAGCGAATACTTAGTTGAGTTTGTAGGTTTTAATTTTACTAACCTAAAGCGAGTGTAGCCGTCAACGACCTCGACGGTGGCGCCACTTCACAAAAAATAAGTTTTCTCTTTATACAAACAATCTATCAGAATATCCGATGCCCAAGTTTTTAGTATTATCCATATGTAAAATTAGAACCTGTAAACTCAATATTCGATGTAATTAGAGTTATGGCAATTAATACCAAAAGTGGCCGTTTTTAGGCACTTTTTTCCATTCCTTACTGTAAACAATGTTTCCTTTGGTCACAGCAACTTAGCCAGTTCTGGTACGACGAGGCGACAGTGACGTCCCTGGTGAAAGTGATCGACAGAATCGTCCCCGACGGCGGGCGGGTGGCGCTCGTATCCTGTCCCACTCTCTTTGTCCCTGTCAAGAGGCAGATAGGGGAGAGAGCTACAGGTGAGACAATAAGCTTTTCAAAGAATATATAGCTCATACTAATATACTTATTTTGTAAATAAACACATATACACACACGTAAGGGGCCGCCTGGCTCGCGACCACCATCCCACCGAAGTCTGGCGCCAAGTACCAGCCACCTGCGTTCCGTCAGTGTGTGGGAGTGCCAGTGCCTTAACAGGCTTTTTCTGGGTGAGCTCGCTAAATCTTAGACTCTGTCTCTGTCCTATGACCAAGACTAGAGTCAAGAGCAAACCCATCATATAAATAAAAAAATATATATATACTTAGAAAACACCCAGACTAAAAACACAAACATCTGAAAATTGAATCAACAAATATATGTGTATTGTGGAAATTAAACCCTCGACCCTCGGCGTAACAGGCAGGGGTACTATCCGCTCGCTACGTCATCGGGCCAGTCCCTAAATTCCACAGACAGGGTTCGAACCTGCGACTTTCGCTATCAGTCTAGGTTACCCGTTCTGTATTTTGTTATTCGAGTGTCGTATCTTATTTGTTTTTAATATTTCCAGTGTCCCTGCTGGAATTCGACCGTCGTTTCGAAGTGCACGGGCCAGACTTCATTTTCTACGACTACAACTTTCCCAAAAAACTCCCCAACGACCTCGCGCATACTTACGACTTAGTCGTCGCCGACCCACCTTTCTTAGCCGAAGAATGCATCACCAAAACCTCGGAAACTATAAAACTATTGGCTAAAGATAAAATAGTTGTTTGCACTGGAGCCATAATGAAGGAGCATGTGGAAAAGTTGTTAGGTTTGAAGTTGTGTCAATTTCAGCCGCACCATAGGAATAATTTGGCGAATGAGTTTTCTTGTTATGCTAATTTTGACTTAGATGGTGTACTTAGCTGATAATTATATACTAGTGTGTAAAGTTAATGTTATTGTTAAGCATTAAAAACATAAGGTCGTCTATTTTATCAAGGGATTGTATGACCGAAATAAATTTCGGTTAAAATGGTAAAGGATAACATTGCGATAGCATAATGTTTCGGTACCAAAATTTTCTGTTACTGCATAGTCTCCGGGACAGTTATTTTACGGTACCTAAACCGCTACCAAAACGGTTTCTAAGTACATCTATTTCAAATATTTTCTACCTGTACAAAGTTGTATACCTTTTTCCGTCTTTTTTAAAACGTATAACGATACCGATATTATACCGGTAGCTTAACCCTGTACCTTAACTGAAATGATCCTTGATTTTAACACTTAATTTGAGTGGTAAAAAGTGTAATTATATTTTATACTAGCAGCCCGCCCAGCGGTTTCACCCGCTGCTAACAATTTCACCCCGGGAATAAGACAGTTTAATATAGCCAATTTTTATCGGGGATAATGTAGGATTCTAAAAATCTTGACTTCAATTTGAAACAAATACCGTTTTCAGATGGTGGTGGCGTAAAGTTACATGCCGTGTGATTAACCTGGCCAGCCCCATGGCAGTGCCTTTATTATTATTATTTTTATCCCGCCCGAGCCGGTTTTCTATTAGATCATAACAAAATTGTAATAAATAAAATAAAATTGTGTGATAGAAATTTCTTTTTTTAGAATGACGGTTCATGGCGTCAATAAGTGATAATGATAATACTATC
This sequence comes from Tuta absoluta, assembly GCA_027580185.1. Classification (NCBI taxonomy): domain Eukaryota; kingdom Metazoa; phylum Arthropoda; class Insecta; order Lepidoptera; family Gelechiidae; genus Tuta; species Tuta absoluta. The sequence goes on from JAQAHW010000020.1 coordinate 9,167,089, forward strand.
CTACATTGAATAAAGAATTTCAATTAACGGTAAAATATTTTTTTAAATCGGTCCAGTAGTTTCGGAGCCTATTCAATTCAAACAAACAATAAAAAAAACCTGTTTCTAATATTAGTGTAATTACATTATTATTATTTTACTGTGATGCCGGCTTAGAATAGCATGACCCGATTTCTTTCCCGTGGGAGTCGTAGGAGGCGACTAAGGGACTTGAGGGTGTGTATTGCAATTTTAGGCGATGGGCTGACAACCTGTCACTCATGAATGACCCAGAAACATATGTCAGACGTGGCGTAAATGTCCGTTTTTGCGGCCGTTTACGCTCTGCCTACCCCGCAAGGGATAATAGGCGTGATATGTGTATGTATGTATTATTTTAGTGTAGATTTTTTAAATGCATTATTTAATGTTTTTTGTCCTCTTTTTTTATACCGAGTAAGGGACAGCCCTTCGAATACTGATAGGGTGCATGAAACATAAAACTGGACAACTTTCCCCTAGAAACATATGTGAGGAAACGCCAAAAAAATGACCTTCCATACAAAATCACAATCAGCTGACTGCATGGGAAGTCAGTTTTTTTACGTTTCCTGAAATATGTTCCTAGGGGAAAGTTGTTCAGTTTCATGGTCTGCATGTACCCAATCAGTATTCGGAGGGCTATCCCTGACACCCTTTAATACAGTAATGATTAAATGTAATCATTACACTGGTACAAATAATGTGGCGTAGTTTGTAAATTTTTAAATGAAAAAGTAGTTTTTGTGGCATAACTGTAATAGTTAGACATATGGTATTGCGGACATTATTATAGATATTGATGTCCTCTATAAAACTGTAGTACATCACTTTGCTCTATTGTCAATAATTTCCACAGCGTACGCGATATAAGATATTTTTTTGGTACATTTTTCACACGTTGGGTTACATTATCGAAATTTTCACGCGGATCCCTATTTTTTTCTCGTATAAAATATAGCCTATGTTCATCAGGAATAATGTAGGATTCTAATGGTGAAAGAATTTTTAAAATCGGGCCAGTAGTTTCGGAGCCTATTCGATGCAAACAAACAAACAAACAAACAAACAAACAATCAAATCTTTCCTCTTTATAATATTAGTGTAGATTTATTTAAAACATGTAAACCATCTTGCATTTGAAATATAATTATGTTAGTTTAAGGATTTTGTTTAATAATAAAACCATTTTTTGTAAAACATTTCGCATTTTATTATTCTCCTTAACAAAACTATTTATTTGTTACATTATGCTGGTTAACACGTAATTAATTCTCTCAATGATAATAGTCCGTTAAACTTCGTTCGAATCTACTTAACAAACTTATTTTACGTTAGTTTACTCGGAAAGGTACATACGTATAACATACAACATGGATAGGTTTTTTTTTACATTTTAAATAATTTGAGCATATAGCCTAGTTTAGCCAGTGAGAAATTGCAAAGTTAGGGTTGCCGCAGACTAACCGTGCGTTTTTGCTAGTGATACCAAGAGCACTTTTTATACAAATTCGAAAAAAAAACCGTACGTCATTCAAACTAAGGTGACATTGCCTAGAATGAAAAACTCTGCCAGTACCTAATGTTATTCTAGCTTTTTCGGAAATAGTGAATTACTGAATAAATTCTAATAATATTATAATTTGTTGTGTTTTATATTGTTCAATTCAATGGGATTCAACTTAGGGAATTTAACATATTAGGATTCAACTTATTGGGATTCAACTGATTGGGAGTCCGACGTTCAGAAAATTCAACTTATAGGAGTTAACTTTATGGTCTGGAAGGGTGAAAAGTGCTCGAGCTGCTATTACCTTGCAGCGGCCTTTATTTTCTGTCTGCAATTTTGCATCATCTCGAAATTTTTAATTTTCTCTCAGCGCACAATATCACAACAGTATAAAGTTACGCTGTAGCAAAATGTCACATCTGTCAAAATGCTGCAATATGATATTTTGGTCCATCTATAAACGTTACAGTTAAATACATTTCCGAGCAAACCAACACAACGTACATATTCAGACTCAACATAGATATTGACATACATTTAAATATCACGAGATAAAAGTTAGATATTGTAATTTAGAGCCTTTTTCACCAGTCACCTTTTAACCCCTTTGCAGATAATTAACACTTCAACCAAATCGATCCATATCCAGTGTTGCCAGAAGGGTTTAGTTTAAAGATAAATAAAATTGTCTATAAATACTAAGCGTTCCATTAGCAGCACCTTAAGCTACCTATTCAACTGATAATGTTTTAAATTACATGCCGTGTGATGAACCTGGCCAGCCCCGAGGCAGTGCCTTTATTTTTATATTTTTTTATCCCGCTCTATTTTCTATAAGGACAAACTTTTTTTTACTATGACGGATCATGACGTCAATAAGTGATAGTACTGTCCTAAGTTGAATAAAGTTAATTTCATTTCAGTATAGTTACTTAGAACAACCACTATAGATTGATCTATTAAATGGATAGCTTTAAGTGCTGCTACAAAAACGAATTACCTAATATTATAATCGAAGAGTAAGGCCATTTATTAAACATAACTAAAAAAATACCATTGTTTTTTTTTTGTTATGTTTTAGCGAAAAGAAAAATATGCTTTGTTTTAGCGGAGGCTAATGCTACACCGAAACTAAAGCTTTACAAATAGTGAAAAAGGCCATTATTTGATATATCAAAATACATTTCAATGGACACTTTACTAATTACAATAAATTCTCTGTCTATTATTAATTTGAATAAATAAATGTTTATCTTTATACCATTTTATACTTACAACTACATGAGAATGTTGGTGAGAATAGTAAAAATAATTATGCTTTTAAGTCGACGAAGAAATCACTAATTAAATTTTCATTCAAATCATATATAGCATATTCTTTAAAATAAAATATGTGTTTTTAGCAGCATCTTAAATAATAAAACCGCTGTCTGGTGCTGGCTTAGAATAGCATCACCCCAATTCTACCCGTGGATGTCATAGAAAGCGACTAAGGGATAATCATCCAGGAATTGGGCAGCAGCGTCCCTGTGAATGCAACGGCTTGCACTGCGCTCGGAAATCTGCCAACCGTAGTGATCATGTCTAGCAGTGGACTGTTAATGTTATAAGTTTCATATAATAATTAGATCATAAAATAACAAATATGCATTTATTACTCCGTCGACATAAAAGCACATTACATTGCGTTACATTTATTTATACTGTATTGCAATGAAATTTATTGAATAATGAATAAATTAATAGTACATTTTTATTTATTTCTACTCTATTGTCTTGAAACTCTGTAAGTCTAAAGAAAATAATTTGTACTAAAATAAATAAATGTCTTTTACTTAGGAAATGTACAATCACTTTTATTTATTTAAATAAATAACTTAATTAGTATATTAACGAGTCAATTATAAAAAAATCCAATTTAATATAGAGGACTTCACCACAGTTTTTATCATTGGTGTCAATTCGGTAACTTTTACCAAAATAGCGTTGTCACTTTCCGTCAAATAGGTTATGGAAAGGAAAGAAGTTATCTTAGTCATGTTCAAAAATGTCTTTCTTCGCCATCTTTTTAATCTTTGCCTTGTTATGACAGAAAATGCGCATTTTGCGTCACATAAGACAATTTTAGTCGCGGTCATCTCCTATCGTATTATAAACTTATTTGACGGAAAATGACAGCGCTATTTTAAGTTACGAGAAATGACTGAATTGACACCGTTATGTAACTTCCTGAACGGAATATTGCCACATGGTTCATTGACAGTATTAATAATTGACTCGTATCGCAAATATTATACAAAAAGATCTTTAATATTATATCTATAGGCTTATATCTTGTATTGTCCCTTGCTATGGGGTCAAATGCCGTCTTATTCTACTGTGGTATACTTGTTTATATTGTTTTAATATTAGACCTTTTAAAATTGTTTGAACTATTGTTTTTTGTTAGTTGTTACAGAAAGCTCTTTAGTAGATATTATTTGACAAGAATTGATAATAAGTGATATGATAACTTTGAAAATAATATTGTGTGAATGAAAATTGTTTTAATTAAGCTCGCGATAAACACACATCAAAATAGATTGCATGCTATTTTTTTTTCAAAATATTACAAAAGTATGAAAATAAAACTAAAATAAAGTCAATGTACTCATGGCGAAAGAAGTATGCCAGGATCGTAGTAAGTGGAAGGAAGTAGTCTCTGCCTACCCCTCCGGGAAAGAGGCGTGATTTATGTATGTATGTATGTATGTGTATGTATGCACTCATGAAACTGAACAACTTTCCCCAAGGAACAGACGACCAGGTGGTCTTCTCATCAATAATGTCATAAGCTAGATGGCATTTTCAATAATCTTTGCTCTTGGTTTCACGAATACTTCAATATCTTTTTGGTGGCTATACCGTTTATCTACACTCGTATCATAATGTTTGGATTGCAATTTCGAAAACAGTTGTATAAAGACCTCCATTATGCATTCTGCCTCTAAAAACTACTTATTTTTTCTAGACATTTCTTCATGCTCTTAATTTTTCGAGAAAATGGAGAAATGAAACGAACTTGGCACCTATATTCCGTGCCAACAATAATCCTATGAAGAAAGAAAACAAATATCACCAGAGACGTGACTTGAATTGTTGTATGAACTTGAGTTCGTTTTATGGATTTATTTTATTTTACAGTTTATTGCACACAAAAACATTACTGGAAAGACACAAAACCTATAGAAATACGACACAACAGGTACAGCTTATTTCTAAGTATAAATTTCTTCCAGCTGACCCTCGGAAGTGAGACATTACCAAGAAAGGCAGAAAAGACGTGTACAACAGCACAGTTATTATGGATTGTATGTGTAGAGTGTAGATAAAATTGTGTATGCATCTTCAATTATTTCCTCGCATGTTATAGATACATCTATTTTGTGTGTGAACAAGCGCGCATGCATGTGGCTTTAGAGGCAAAGCTCATAGAAGCGACCGTCGCGAGCTTCAACGTGCCTTTTGAGGCGCTGAACCACGCCAACTCTCTATGGTATGTTTTTTTTGTGAATATAAAATATGAAAAAATACTACTATATAGGGTGAAATTTTACTAGTGACCGGCTGGCGATAAGAAACAACTTTCCCCAAAGAACATGATCCTTGGTCGAAATATGGAAAAATATTTGGTGCTCCCATACAAAATTGCAGATCAGCTGATCTAAGTTACTATGAAAGCTCAAAATATTTTTGTCATATTTCGACCTATGTTCCTTGGGGAAAAATGTTCCTTATCACCAGGCCGTCTTGAGATTTCGCTATCGGTCACTAGTAAAGAAGTCCCAATATAGAAAAACAGTACTATATGTATTCCATTGAGAAAACATATTTTGTTCTTTATTGCATTCGAGACAAATTTTGGTGGATAAGTAAATATTTATGAAAAATTATATGAAGAATAAGTAACATTTCCTACTAAAAAATAATAAGAATAATATTATTCACAACCATATACAAAAAAATCAAGAAATAATTTGCTACCTATTATATGAAAATCAAAAAATAATATGCTTTTTGAGAGTTATTAATTTTGGAACTACAAGGCATCATGTGTTAGGATAAATTCTAATATATTAATATAAATATATACATGCTATACAATTATACATATGAAAATATGTCAGATTTCATTTTTAGTATCTTCTAAACAAATAGTATATTATATGATATTACTATCCGAAATTAGATTAATAAAAAAAATTGTCAGGCCATTTATCCAGCCTTTCACAAATTCAACTACAAACATCAGAAAAATCAGATTCTGTTAAGAAATTAATAATAGAAAATAAACGTTTTTCATAAGTCATCTTTGGACAGATAAATACAAATGGATGAATTAATGAGTAACAAACTAAAATAAACGGAAAATTTTAACATTAACTTGAATAATTAATACTATCTAATAATGATAATTAATAGTAAAATAACTAATTAATAATAATAACGTTCAAACTTCGAACTGTTTAACTGTATTGCAGAACAAATTCAAATAAGCTTAATTCACACTACATCGAATTTACCGATCTTCTTATAGCATACTTTTTTAACCGTTATCTATGATTGATAATATAAGAAACAGAAAATTCGATATACTGAAAATTAAAGCATATATTATCACATTAGAAATACTACTCCTAATATTTATACTAAGAAATACATCGCTTTTCGAGACATGAAATTTCATTTAAAAATTATCCATCTCGCTGTTTTTGTCATCCGACATCTGGCCACACTAACATTGTGCCTCTATTGCCAGATACTTAATAAAATTCCATACAATTTCTTAGCAAATACCTACTATACTAAAATTATCGTATACTTAAAAACTATAATTTCTCTTAATGAAGAGTAACATTTAACACGTACAGACAGAAATACGCTAGAGAACTCGCCACGACAAAAATAGATATACTTTGGGTGCTACAAACATTACATACATAGTTTTACAGAAAGATACACAGCAATACTATTGGTCGTATATTTATAAACTAGTTTATATATTAAATGCTGGTTACCTGCATCAAGATTGTGTACCTTTCTTATTGTATTATTTTAAACTCGAGATAGTCCTAACACGAAAAAAATACCGATAAATATTGTGCAAAATTCGTACATTACTTGGAAGAAGTTTGCACAAAATTGATTCACGCTAAAGGAAGACTTAAGCTAAAACAATCGATTGCACAAAATATACAAAACGCCACAAACATATATTGTTATTATTATTGTCAAAATCAAAATTGTCGAGTCAATTAATTGACTGAATGGAATACAACCAAAAATAAATAGCTTGATATTTGTGTCATTTTATCAACTGCCATAAATTCCATATGTTAAGCACATATAAGTGTATTAAAACAAAAGACATTGCGTCAAAAATACGAAATATATATCTGGCGCAGTCAGTAGGATCACACAAATATCAGCGTAAGAAAATCATATACAGTGATGGACATATCCGTTAAGCTCGTAGATGGTACAATACAAGGCACCCGAGGTTGCGCGCTTCACTTAGATGTTATGTAGGACGGGGCTTGGGAGGGGTAAACGTATTAACCGTAGATCGACATACGTCACGTACGTATACATCAATTACACATTAAATTTAAATACATACTAGTCCTGATTCCATGTTACCGACTTAAATCTTTAACAAAAAATAGTACTGTCTGTTTCTGTTAAATAGGCTTAGACAAGGATATAAGATGATCGCCTCTTAAATTGTATATGATTTTACGTACTTCACGCGGCATCTGTCACAAATTTATCAGCTATTAAACATACAAGAAAACCTGCAAGACGGCGCGGTAATCATAGACTATTTAAGACATGACATGACTAAAATAGTCTATGACATCTGCTATCCTTCTCTATAACGGAAAGTGACAGTGCTATTTTTAATTAGAAGTTTTAGTCAGTAACGTAGAATTTATCAGAGTGTCCTATTCGTTTTCAAATCTTCATTGTCTTGACACGAACGGTTTGCAACAGTCCATAAGTGTAAGTTCAAATCTTGATCCTGCAGGCCACTGATGTTAGTAAGCCTATCTTTTCATTTTGATAAGTAGTAACCATTTTTACAGGCTCAAACTCAGTTTTTTCCATGCAAACCGTTTTTCTAATTACCGACTTATTGGCCACAATTCGGGATGTACATTCTCCTTACTTGCCTTAAAGTAGTGCTGTCATTTTCCGTTAAATAGGTTTAGAAAAGGATAGGAGATATTTTAGTCGTGTCATGTCTTATAATTTCATGCAAAATACATGTTATTTGTCAAAATAAGGCGACAATCAAAACAATGGCGACTAAATTGACTAGGAAAGGCGAAAAAACCCTTGACGTTTTTAAGAATGACAGGACTTAGATATCTTCTATCCTTTTCTAAACCTATTTGACGGAAAGTGACAGCACTAATTTAAGGCAAGTAAGGAAAATTTAAATCCCGAATTGACCTCATTGTCCCCTAATATCCCCTCTCCCTAAACCCCCACTCCCCCCTACCTGCTGCGGCTCCACAGCATCCTCGCGAACAGATACAGTAGCAGCAGAAGCAGCGCTGCGCTCTGCGCTAACAGAAGCGCTGCAGCCGCTGGAAGGGAAACATTCACACTGAAGATCTACACAGATGGAGGCACGCATACTTTGCCATGGAATGTATACGCCAGATTCGACGTCAATGTTTATAAAAACTTTAAGGCAAAAGTTTAAAATCTTTAACAGTTTAAATTCTCCCACAAGACATGGGTTGGCTGGAAGAGATCTCTTCTTTAGAGATAAGCTCGCCTTTGCGAAAAAAATTGTATATATATGTTTTGTGTGTATTTTTTGTGCAATAAAGAATATATAAGGCAAGTGTACCCGTCAACGACTTCGACAGTGACAACTCATGTCATGAATATCTGTCATACCTGCAAGTTTGAGCAGTCGTGCGAGCGAGACGGAGAGCGCGCGCGCCGTGGCGAGCTCTAGCGCGTATCATCCCGTGCCGCACTTGCCCGACTCGAACACGCCCTGACAAACAAACAGACATTCAATCATAGCGTGCCTTTTATACAGTGAAACCTGTTTAACTGTGACCTCATGGTGCTTACGAATTTTCACAGATTACACAGATTCTCAATTAGCAAGGTTTAAAATAAGAATTATCTCATTTTATAAAGGTTCTCACTTACAGAGGTCAACATTGACCAATTTACCATTATAAGAGGCCAAGAATTTACTTCCCTTCCACCTAAAGTGCCCCCCCATTCCACGTAACCACACACCTAAAGTGTCCCCCATTCCTCCTAATCGCCTACTTAAAGCGCCTCCAATTCCTCTTAACCCACCGCCCACCTTAAGTGCCTCCCATCACACTTAACCGCCCAACCAAAGTGCCCCCCATTCCACCTAACTGCCCCACATTCCACGTACCTTCCTGAAGAACGGCGAGAAGCTGACGAGCGTGTCCTTAGTGAGCGGCGCGGCGTGGAACGGACACCTCTTGTCCGTCGAACAGACAGTTAGAAGTCTTCGCAAGAAGCTCTCCAGTAGAGGGCGCCGGGAGCGCGCGACGCCTTCCGACGACCAGAGCTGGCGGGACGGGAATGGTATTGACGCCACCTAGAATCGAACAAGGTATGTTTTGTATGTTTCTGTGAAGAGTTGTGCATGTATTTGTAAACATTGTGTGTGTGTATTTGTGAAAGTATGTGCAGGTATTTGTAAACGTATGAGCAAGTATTTGTGAACGTGTGAGCGGGTATTTTTGAACAGATATGTGTGTGTATTTGTGAACCTATGAGCTGGTATTTGTGAACCTATGACCGGGTATTTGTGAACGAATGTGCAGGTATTTGTGAACGTTTGAGCGGGTATTTGTGAACGTATGTGCAGGTATTTGTAAATAGATTTATGTGTGTTAGGGAATAGATGTGCTTGTATTCATTGAGGGGTTCATTTGCGACTTTGTTTTTGTGACTAGATGGTATGTTTTTATGAAAGAACTGTGTGTGTTTTTGTAAAAAGACGTGAGAGTTTAGTAAACGCATTGTGTGTTTTATAAATAAATGGTGTGGTAATTATGCATATGTGAATGACAGAGCGTGTAAGCTTGCATTGCCAAAGAAAGTGTAAGGGAATTAAGTTTAGTTGGCAGTATTTCGTGTAATTTTTCAAATGTTAACTGTGTGTTTTTGTGACTGGATGGTATGTTTTTATGAAGGAATTGTGGGTGTTTTTTTTTTAAAGACGTGAGAGTTTATTAAACGCATTGTGTTTTCTTATAAATAAATGGTGTGGTAATTATCTATATGTGAACACAAGCATACACACCTGTGTATGCTTGTATTGCCAAAAAAAGTGTGTGTGTATTAAGTTTATTTGGCAATATTTCGTGTTTTTTTTTTGCTTATTTTTTTGTATTTATTTACCTTAGGCCCATACTGCGCTCTCGCCGACAAGTAAAGATCCCTGAATCGTCTATATCTTCGCAGCAGCTGCCAGCGGCACGCGGGCCCGAGCGAGATTCGAACCTCGTACTCGTGGTGCGTGCGAGCGCCCGCGCCGCGCGTCACCCAACCAGGCACCGATATCACTTCATCTACAAGAAAATAACAGCCTCAGTTGACATATATGTACTTATTCTGTAATCTGGGAGATATTGAAACTAAAAAACTAAACTAATCATAATTAAATACATACATTAATCACGCCTATATCCCTTACGGGGTAGGCAGAGCGTTAAGGACCGTAAAACGGATATTAACACCACGTCTGACAAAAGTTCGAGGGTCAATCAGATAACTGTGTATCACTATAGTGACAGGTTGTCAGCCCATCGCCTAAAATTGCAAAACACATAACCCTCGAATCTCTTAGTCGCCTCTTACGACACCCATGGGTAAGAAATGGGGTGATGCTATTCTAAGCCGGCATCACACGGTATCACTATATAGTTGACAAATATGTACTTATTCTGTAATTTGGGAGATATTGAAACTAAAAAAACTATACCTATCATAATAATCATACGAACGAAAAAGAAATTACTTTATTCAATGTAGGATAGTATTATACGGTATTATCACTTATTGATTTCATGATCTGTCATTGTATAAATAAAAAATTTGTTTAACACAATTTTATTTTTTCTTAAGATTTCTTATCGTAAAATTTCACTCTATATATTATGTCCCATAACATCGTCAATTTTTACAATACATCACCAGCCATATCAGTCCACTGCTGGACATTGGCCTCCCCCTATTGGGAGGTATTGCCATACTCACCACGCTAGGCAAGTGGATTGGCGAGCGCATTGCAAGATATTGCTTTAACAGGGACCGCTGCTGCCCACTCCCTGGATGATTTTATCCCTCAGTCACTTTTTAGACACACATGCATGGGTCGTATTAGAGTGATACTATTCTAAGCCGGCATCACACGCGGCATGATTGATTTAAATTGTGTTTTTTTTTGTGTTGCTTAAGGCTTTAACTCCGGTACAGCGTATGTACCAGTAATTTTGAAACCTTACCACCCTCACATAAAGTTTATTATAACCTATGATATAACATGACATAATGGGTACACTAGGGGTTAATGTTGTTAGCTCAGTTCCTTAAAAAAGTGACTGTGATCAGGTTTAAAAGACGAAAAAGAATACAGTAAAGAATTTGTGTGTGATTGAAATACTTACCGAAATCTATTGGATGCGTTAGCCCTGGAGAAACCGGGTCCTGGAAACGAAACAATTATATAAACAGGTATTTATGCAGAATTATCTGTTAAATTATGTAAATTTGAAAAAATAAATACATACATAAATCACGCCTATATCCCTTACGGGGTAGGCAGAGCGTTAATGGCCGTAAAACGGATATTAACAATACGTCTGACAAAAGCTTGAGGGTCAATCAGATAACTGTGTATCACTATAGTGACAGGTTGTCAGCCCATCGCCTAAAATTTCAATACACATCCCTCGAGTCCCTTAGTCGGCTCTTACGACACTCATGGGTAAGAAATAGGGTGATGCTATTCTAAGCCGGCATCACACGGCATGCATATTTTGAAAAAATAAAAGGGTATATAAACTTTTTTGTTCTACCAACTATGTTTTAACCTATTTAGAAAACTTGCAAATTTTTTTCTATCGCGGGCAGAATTTGATCCTGAGACTTTCGCCATCACAAGTGTTGTGCCACGCGTTATTGGCATCAAGACACACTTGCAAAATTCGCGGGCAATAGATGAGCCGCGGAAGCCTAGATGGAAGAAGCTTTCTTTCTGCTCCGTGGGAAGAAGCGTCGCCACTAGTGATGCCGAAAGTCGCAGATTCAAATCCTGCCGCGGTAGAAAATATTAGCAAATTTTAAAAAACCTGAATACCTAACAAGATAAGTGTTTAAAAAATTTATGTTAATATACCAGCTGTTACAAAATCACCCAAAAATAATAATTTTCTTTATTATCATGAGTCGATGAAATAATCACATCACCAGTCTAGGTCAATACATCACTTTACATACAATGTATTTCGATTTGACATACATTGCTGGTTATCTTCAGTTTATCGAAATGATGACACCGATGAAACAACAACAATGTATACCGAATCAAGTTGGCAATATCAGTAGAATTTTAAATTACCAAAATAGTGCTGTGATGCAACAACAACTTTTTTTGTGTAATTTGATTAAAACAAGATATTTTTCGTAATTTTCAAAATTGACATCTCAATTCATTGTCAATAGACTCTATCTATTTAGTAACATGCAGTTGAAATTTGTCTATTACTTTATAAAATACCAATAAATAAATAAATTTGCAAAGGACCCTTTTATACCCTTTCAGATTTACTTGTTATTCTGTAACATGCGGTGTATCTTTAGTTATGTGTACAACAAGAGGGCAAAGGTAATTTTTGCTTCGAGTGCTTATTTTGAATCCCGAGGTAGCAAAGGATACTAAAATTTGTATCCTGAGCTCAGTGAGGGATTCAACAGCACGAGATGCGAATAAATTTGCTCTCACAACTTTTCCCCTCTACCAGTGAGAAAATTCTGCCAGCTCGAATGCCTCAGGCAAAATAAAAATTCCCGCCAAATTATTTTTTTCAAGATTCGGTCAGAAATATTACATAATATCTACCAATATTCAGAAATGTCAGAAATATTTTATAGAACAAAAATAAATAAATAACTGTCTGAAATAGTTTTCAGAACGCACCGCTGCCACTGTCACGATTAGTTCTGATAAAATGAGATGTTCGAAATTCAAATCACTTTTCTCCATTGAGTGGATAAAAGCGACTTTTCGCCACTGAATTTACGAGGCAAAACTGTTCTTTTCAAGCTGGAGAGGTGAAATAGTAGATTTTACAACAAGTGCACAAAAGGACCATTTTCATCCGAGACTTTTAGCAGCCCGAGCCGAAGGCGAGGGCTGATAGTAATGTCGAGGTTAAAATGATTTTGTGGACGAGTTATAAACTCTGCTTTTCACTTTGATTGCGAGGAAATAAAACAATAGTATATTATATAAGTAAAAACAAGAGCTGTTTCCCGCCGCTTTATTTTTTTTAAATCTTACGACATTGGCATTAGGCTTGGGCTGCAGACCTATAAAGCCTACTATTTAAGCCGACATAGTGCTATTTCAATTTTTTCATACATATAAAATGAAATAGCACTATGTCGGGCCGATATCGGCGTTCGGGGCAGACGCCCTTTGGCTGTGTATGGCTCATTTTCTTTGCCTTCATTTATGAGTAGATACGTTCTTGCACTTGTGCATAAAATGCGATTTTGTGTAGCCTATATCCTGCACCAATAAGCTCTTTCAGAGCATGAGAAGTGAAAAGGTTATTTACCGGTAGCGGTACATCAATCAGCTGACTGCCGAAGTTGTCCTCCAGCCGCCTGGTGCCCAGGTTGTGCAGGTGGTCGCTGTCTGATGAAGACCTGGTCCGGAGCGGGTCGTCCCACACCTCGTGCGACTCCGACGGCAGCTCGTCGTTGGACGTTGACACGTTGTCAGACGCTTCCAGCTCTTGTTCTTTTATCCTGGAACGAGTGGATCTACAGTCACATTTAATGTCACGACACTTGTTTACATGACGGATTAGAAAGATAGATTGATTAATTTGTTTACATACATACATACATAAATCACGCCTATATCCCTTACGGGGTAGGCAGAGTGTTAACGGCCGTAAACGTATATTAACACCACGTCTGACAAAAGCTTGAGGGTCAACTAGATAACTGTGTATGACTATAGTGACAGGTTGTCAGCCCATCGCCTAAAATTGCAATACACATCCCTCGAGGATCCTGAATCTGCCCATTGGAGGTGGAATTATCTGTAGTCTCTGTAGTGAATTGCATGTCACTCTCAGACAGCGTCAAAGATGGCGTCTCTTGTATGGGAGTGACCATCATAGTCACTCAATAATTTAGTGTCAAATAGTTCTTGCATGTCACTCTCAGACAGCGTCAAAGATGGCGTCTCCTGGATAGGAGTGACCATCATAGTCACTCTATAATTTACTGTCAAATTGTTTATTTTTCTTACCTAGATATCAGAGGATCCTGAATCTGCCCATTGGAGTTGGAATTATCTGTAGTCTCTGTAGTGACTTGCATGTCACTCTCAGACAGCGTCAAAGATGGCGTCTCTTGTATAGGAGTGACCATTATAGTCACTCTATGATTTACTGTCACATTTTTATTTTTCTTACCTAGATATCAGAGGATCCTGAATCTGCCCATTGGAGTTGGAATTATCTGTAGTCTCTGTAGTGACTTGCATGTCACTCTTAGACAGGGTCAAAGATGGCGTCTCTTGTATAAAAAAATGAATAAAATAAATAAAATAGAAATAAAATTACAAATTGTATATTTTAATATGTCCATATATTATTTTAACATTTTATAGAAATGTCAATAAAAGATATTTGAAAGATTAACATAGAAAATCTAGATACAATAATTAGAAGTTATACAAATACAAATTACAAATTATAGTTTGTCAAAAAAGAACAAAAAAAAAAAGTCAAAAAGTTCCACAGCTCAAACAGGATTACACTTTGAAAAATTTAGGTAAATTAAAATGGTAGTCACGCAGTGTATACAAAATTAGATTTGTATTATTATGCAGTCTATGAAGAAAACCAGCCCTAGCCCTACGCATAACCGCATAAAAGTCATCTACCCTATTCTCGGCAAACATTCCTGACGCACTGCACCTCCATGGTAGACCAAGCAGAGCTCTAAAGGCGTTGTTGTACTGTACTCTGAGTGTATCAAAGGAGAATTTAGTATAGTTATACCATAGATGTGCCGTGTATAGCGCCTGGCAGTATGCTTTGAAAAGGGTTATCTTAACTTGCTTCGAGCAGTGTGTAAACCGTCTAGCTAACATATTACTCTTAGCAGCTAAGGATCGCCGTTGTCGGTCTAGATCATCGTTATCTTTAGAATTTTCAGTCAATATATGTCCTAGATATTTAAACTGAGTAACAATTTTTAGGGGACATCCAGAAAGGTTTACATGAGGAATGTGTACCGGCCCCTTGCCATGCCGAAATACCATAATTTCTGACTTATTTACATTATATATGAGACCATGGCTGGCTGCATATTTTTCACATTTGTCAATAAGTGTTTGAAGACCACAGATTGATGGACTCAGAAGCGCCATATCGTCGGCATAACTCAGGTTGTTAACACACGCGCCTCCTATATGGCAGCCTACCCTGGTGCTTCCGAGTTCATCAATCAGGTCGTGTATAGGAGTGACCATTATAGTCACTCTATAATTTAGTGTCAAATTGTTTATTTTTCTTACCTAGATATCAGAGGATCCTGAATCTGCCCATTGGAGTTGGAATTATCTGTAGTCTCTGTAGTGACTTGCATGTCACTCTCAGACAGCGTCAAAGATGGCGTCTCTTGTATGGGAGTGACCATCATAGTCACTCTATAATTTAGTGTCAAATTGTTTATTTTTCTTACCTAGATATCAGAGGATCCTGAATCTGCCCATTGGAGTTGGAATTATCTGTAGTCTCTGTAGTGACTTGCATGTCACTCTCAGACAGCGTCAAAGACAACGTCTCTTGTATAGGAGTGACCATCATAGTCACTCTATAATTTAGTGTCAAATTGTTTATTTTTCTTACCTAGATATCAGAGGATCCTGAATCTGCCCATTGGAGTTGGAATTATCTGTAGTCTCTGTAGTGACTTGCATGTCACTCTCAGACAGCGTCAAAGACAACGTCTCTTGTATAGGAGTGACCATCATAGTCACTATACAATATACTGTCAAATTGTTTATTTTTCTTACCTAGATATCAGAGGATCCTGAATCTGCCCATTGGAGTTGGAATTATCTGTAGTTCCTGTAGTGACTTGCATGTCACTCTCAGACAGCGTCAACGATGGCGTCTCTTGTATGGGAGTGACCATCATAGTCACTCTATAATTTACTGTCAAATTGTTTATTATTCTTATCTAGATATCAGAGGATCCTGAATCTGAACTTTGGAGTTGGAATTATCTGTAGTCTCTGTAGTGACTTGCATGTCACTCTCAGACAGCGTCAAAGATGGCGTCTCTTGTATAAGAGTGACCATTTTAGTCACTCTATAATATACTGTCAAATTGTTGATTTTTCTTACCTAGATATCAGAGGATCCTGAATCTGCCCATTGGAGTTGGAATTATCTGTAGTCTCTGTAGTGACTTGCATGTCACTCTCAGACAGCGTCAAAGATGGCGTCTCTTGTAGAGGAGTGACCATTTTAGTCACTACACTATACAATATACTGTCAAATTGTTTATTTTTCTTACCTAGATATCAGAGGATCCTGAATCTGCCCATTGGAGGTGGAATTATCTGTAGTCTCTGTAGAGACTTGCATGTCACTATCAGACAGCGTCAGAGACGGCGTCTCTTGTATAGGAGTGACCATTTTAGTCACTCTATAATATACTGTCAAATTGTTTATTTTTCTTACCTAGATATCAGAGGATCCTGAATCTGCCCATTGGAGTTGGAATTATCTGTAGTCTCTGTAGTGACTTGCATGTCACTCTCAGACAACGTCAAAGATGGCGTCTCTTGGATAGGAGTGACCATCATAGTCACTCTATAATATACTGTCAAATTGATTATTATTCTTACCTAGATATCAGAGGATCCTGAATCTGCCCATTGGAGTTGGAATTATCTGTAGTCTCTGTAGTGACTAACATGTCACTCTCAGACAGCGTCAAAGATGGCGTCTCTTGTATGGGAGTGACCATCATAGTCACTCTATAATTAACTGTCAAATTATTTTTTCTTACCTCGATATCAGAGGATCCTAAATCTACCCATTGGAGTTGGAATTATCTGTAGTCTCTGTAGTGACTTGCATGTCACTCTCAGACAGCGTCAAAGACAACGTCTCTTGTATAGGAGTGACCATTTTAGTCACTATACAATATACTGTCAAATTGTTTATTTTTCTTACCTAGATATCAGAGGATCCTGAATCTGCCCATTGGAGTTGGAATTATCTGTAGTCTCTGTAGTGACTTGCATGTCACTCTCAGACAGCGTCAAAGATGGCGTCTCTTGTATAGGAGTGACCATCATGTTTCGCCGGTTGCCGTTGTCGAAGAACGAGTATTGTAGCGCCATTTCTAAGCGGACGTATTTCTTTTGGAGCTCTTGCAGGACCTGTGAGAAACATGTGAAGTTTTCGTTCAGCTTTCTGGTTACAATATGGCTTGAACGTGAGTCAATTCAGTGTTTGCGACTTCAGAGTATTAAGTGGTATTTCAAATATCTAAAAGCTGTCAAAGAAGCTATTTGATTAAAAACTTGAACTATTTCTACTTATTTCAAACTTGTGTTTTAATGGGGATGAACTGGATGGAATATGAGTGGTTCTTTCTGAATGACGTATCATAAATTCTATGCTATACTTTATTCGGTTTTCCACTGTGAAGTAAGTTTAAAGGGACCTTCATTTAAATTTATATGAAAGATACAAATCAATTTATAATAGCCTCAATAATGGATACGAATTCTCATAACTTACCCTAAATTAATGCTGTCACTTTCCGTCGAATAGATAGCTTTGTCATATCATATCTTATAATTTGACACAAAATACGTGTTATCTTACAAAACAAGGCAACGATGAAATTGAGAACAATGGCGACTAATTAACTAGAAACTGCGAAGAACCCATTGACATTTAAAAACATGACAGGACTTAGATATCTCCCCTTTTCTAAACCTGTTTGACGGAAAATGACAGCACTAATTTAAGGTAAGTTATATCCCGAATTGAGGGCATTATCCGCTTTTTTAGAAACGTTTTATCTGACCTGTATTTGCCGATTTAGATCCTCCTTGGAGCAGTCGTTCTCCAAGGAGGATATGACGAGCATCTTCTGTTGCGCGACTCGCGAACACAACCGCTGCATGGCGCGCAACGCCTCCGCCTCCGTCACTTGGCGACGGTTCGATCTACCGTCACCTTTAATAATTAAATAAATAAATATCCTCTCTCTCTCTTTTCGTGTGGGACACCGAGTCGTCCAACGACCCGATAAACCCTGGTGTCCCTGATCCTATCAGAGTTTTTCAACCGCCTACTAACACTAGTACGCCTCTAACATGGTTGTGTAACGACCGCCGTCTAAGTAATCATAGACAGGAACCGCTGTGTGAAATGTCCTGGACAATTCACACAGCGCCATCTAGCCCCAAACTAAGCAAAGCTTGTACTATGGGAACTAGATAGCTGATATTAATACTTATATACTTTAACATATTATAAATAGAAACACCCAGACTAAACACAAATATCTGAAAATGACTTAACAAATATTTGTGTTTTGTGGGGATCAAACCCGCGACTTTGTAGCCGTGGAATCTTCCTCTTTTCGTGTGGGACATAGAGTCGAAAAACGACCTGATGAACCCTGATGTCAGAGTTTTTCAACCGCCTACTTCTACTACTAGCCCTTTGACATGGTTGTGTAATCGTTGACAGCCCTCCGAAGCACGGAACCATCTTTCTTACGGATAATCAGGTGGTACAACATACAATGCGCTAACTAGACTGCAAACAAATTCACAAATTTAACATATCAACATTGTTAGAGCCCCATCGGTTATTGAACCCAGGACCTTTTCGCTGCAGACAGTCGCACTACCACTGTGTCGCATCAGCCGTCGCAATGGGATGACAGGCTAGCTAAGAAAGCAACATGAAATAAAAACACTAGTGAATTAGTTCTTACCTGCCATCCTTCGCCTGTATTTAGCTCGTTGGTGTCTTTCTTCTGGCGATCTTTCCACTGAACTCGAAGATTGGCCTTCTACTATTCGCGGCTGCAAAGTAAAATATCACGAAACTATTTGAGATCTGACATACGATGTAATACTATGGGGCAAGCCAACAGAAATATATCGATATCGTTTTTATAAGACTTTATTTGAACTATTAAAATTGTCTTAATCTTTAATTCGTGTTCAGCGAATAGTAAATACATGAATAAATATCCTGGACCATTCACACAGCGCCGTCTAGCCCCAAACTAAGCAAAGCTTGTACTATGGGGACTAGATCTCTGACATTAATATTTATATACCTTTTTTTGGAAATAAATAGACATTTTACACAGAAAACACCCAGACTAAACACATATATCTGAAAATTGATTTATCAAATATTTGTGTCTTGTGGGGATCGAACCCACGACCGGACAGTTCCATGGTCTGAATGCATCCTGTAAGTATTCGGAGGGCCCTCCCTTACACCCTGTATATTCTTTACTGAAATAACATGGAAACTATCTTTAGTTCAAATCTACAGGCGAAATAGTCTTACCTTGTGATAATCCTCTGTACTGGACATATCATCACTGTCATCAGGCACCGGCCCCAGCTTGAACTGAGGAGTGAGAGACGGCTGGTCGTCCACCTCTGTCGTTGAAGGTGTGGGAGGGGCGGTGTCTTCGGGGAAGGTAGGGGGGGATGAGGTGGCCGTGTGGAAGGTTTCTGAGGCTATTATTGAAGATGAGTCCAAGGGATCCAGACTGAGAGATAGGCTGCAAAGATTAAGTTTGAATTAGTAAATACAAAGTCATATCCGCGTCTTGAATTATAGAATCTTACTTATATAGGTTTGCTGCAAGTTCTTTTTTAAATATGTAAACCTGTTGTGTCTTGTCTCATTCTAAATTGTTCCAGAGTATGATTTTGTGTACAATAAATGGTGAAATAAAAATATAAAAATAAAAAGACTTTATTCAAAGTAGGATAGAATCATCACTTATTGAATAATAAATTTTGACAAAAAACACTTGTACTCGTTTCACAGTTTTATTGCGGGGTAACCCGACCGGTTTCGCTCACATGAGCATTTTCAAGGATTTTACAAAACACAAATCATTATTCAAGAAAGAACATCACATCCACTAAATTATAATTATTTACATACTTATTTGTTGTATCTGTGTGATAAATGGTAAACCGTTAACTATTGTAGGTAGGACAAATAAAAATATTCGGGTTGCCTACCCAGGAAATTTATTAAACATGGAGTTTCACCAAGCGCCAACAATCGCAAGTATTAACTATATCACTTATTGACGTTATTGTGAAAAAAAAAGAAATTTAAATGACACAATTTTATTTTTTTAATAATAACTTTGTATTGTCCTAATAGAAAACCGGCTCGGGTGGGATAAAAATCAAAATAAAGGCACTGCCTCGGGGCTGGCCAGGTTAATTACAAGGCATGTATCTTAACGCCACGACCAACTAAAAACGACATTTGTTAATATTTGCTATTGAAGACTGCATTATATGGAAGGTTGTCGGTTTTTTATAGATTGTACTTCGGAGAGTGTGCTCAAGAGCTTCACGACCTTGTTCCACCAGCTCCCTTCTACCATCGGACATCCAGACGCACCGCCGGATACCATCCGTACCTGGTAGCCATTCCACCAATTCGGACTAAGCGCTTCCAGTCATCATTTATAATGCGCACTGCTAAAGAGTGGAACTCACTACCTGCGTCTGTGTTTCCAAACGCATACAACCCTAATCTCTTCAAAGTAAGAGTGAACAGGCTTCTTCCGGGTGAGCTCGCTCCATCTTAGACTCTGTCTCTGTCCTATGACCTAGACTAGAGTCAAGAGGTACCTAACAAATTTGTAGGATATGTTTCTAGTTTTAGTGTTTTTTTATAAAAGCTCGGCATAATTCATGTTATTTTGAACGCAATGTACTTTGCTCAGAAATAAACGAATTGAAATGAACTGAATAAAAAATATTTACCTCATCTTTTTCCTTTTGAACTCCTCTCTCTCGTCAGCAGAGAGCGGGTCTAACACTTCCTCACGCGGAGTGCGGCGCAGCACCAGCTCAGATTTACTACGCTTCACACCTTCTGTGTGTGTGTGTGTGTGTGAGGTGCTATTGAAGACTGCATAATATGGAAGACACCCAACATATTTACCTCATCTTTTTCCTTTTGAACTCCTCTCTCTCGTCAGCAGAGAGCGGGTCTAACACTTCCTCACGCGGAGTGCGGCGCAGCACCAGCTCAGATTTACTACGCTTCACACCTTCTGTGTGTGTGTGTGTGTAAGGTTGCTATTGAAGACTGCATAATATGGAAGACACCCAACATATTTACCTCATCTTTTTCCTTTTGAACTCCTCTCTCTCGTCAGCAGAGAGCGGGTCTAACACTTCCTCACGCGGAGTGCGGCGCAGCACCAGCTCAGATTTACTACGCTTCACACCTTCTGTGTGTGTGTGTGTGTGTGTGTGTGTGTGTGTGTGTGTGTGTGTGTGTGTGTGTGTGTGTAAGGTTGCTATTGAAGACTGCATAATATGGAAGACACCCAACATATTTACCTCATCTTTTTCCTTTTGAACTCCTCTCTCTCGTCAGCAGAGAGCGGGTCTAACACTTCCTCACGCGGAGTGCGGCGCAGCACCAGCTCAGATTTACTACGCTTCACACCTTCTGTGTGTGTGTGTGTGTGTGTGTGTGTGTGTGTGTGTAAGGTTGCTATTGAAGACTGCATAATATGGAAGACACCCAACATATTTACCTCATCTTTTTCCTTTTGAACTCCTCTCTCTCGTCAGCAGAGAGCGGGTCTAACACTTCCTCACGCGGAGTGCGGCGCAGCACCAGCTCAGATTTACTACGCTTCACACATTCTGTGTGTGTGTGTGTGTGTGTGTGTGTGTGTGTGTGTGTGTGGTTGCTATTGAAGACTGCATAATATGGAAGACACCCAACATATTTACCTCATCTTTTTCCTTTTGAACTCCTCTCTCTCGTCAGCAGAGAGCGGGTCTAACACTTCCTCACGCGGAGTGCGGCGCAGCACCAGCTCAGATTTACTACGCTTCACACCTTCTGTGTGTGTGTGTGTGTGTGTGTGTGTGTGTGTGTGTGTGTGTGTGTGTAAGGTTGCTATTGAAGACTGCATAATATGGAAGACACCCAACATATTTACCTCATCTTTTTCCTTTTGAACTCCTCTCTCTCGTCAGCAGAGAGCGGGTCTAACACTTCCTCACGCGGAGTGCGGCGCAGCACCAGCTCAGATTTACTACGCTTCACACATTCTGTGTGTGTGTGTGTGTGTGTGTGTGTGTGTGTGTGTAAGGTTGCTATTGAAGACTGCATAATATGGAAGACACCCAACATATTTACCTCATCTTTTTCCTTTTGAACTCCTCTCTCTCGTCAGCAGAGAGCGGGTCTAACACTTCCTCACGCGGAGTGCGGCGCAGCACCAGCTCAGATTTACTACGCTTCACACCTTCTGTGTGTGTGTGTGTGTGTGTGTGTGTGTGTGTGTGTGTGTGTGTGTGTAAGGTTGCTATTGAAGACTGCATAATATGGAAGACACCCAACATATTTACCTCATCTTTTTCCTTTTGAACTCCTCTCTCTCGTCAGCAGAGAGCGGGTCTAACACTTCCTCACGCGGAGTGCGGCGCAGCACCAGCTCAGATTTACTGCGCTTCACACCTTCTGTGTGTGTGTGTGTGTGTGTGTGTGTGTGTGTGTGTGTGTAAGGTTGCTATTGAAGACTGCATAATATGGAAGACACCCAACATAATTACCTCATCTTTTTCCTTTTGAACTCCTCTCTCTCGTCAGCAGAGAGCGGGTCTAACACTTCCTCACGCGGAGTGCGGCGCAGCACCAGCTCAGATTTACTGCGCTTCACACCTTCTGTGTGTGTGTGTGTGTGTGTGTGTGTGTGTGTGTGTGTGTGTGTGTGTGTGTGTAAGGTTGCTATTGAAGACTGCAT